>PVKM010023530.1:10249-21195 GCA_004027735.1 Carollia perspicillata | reverse complement strand
AGTGGAAGACACTGGCTCATGACTTCTTACCAAGGGCCCTGAGAGTTGACAAGAGTCCAGAAGTCCCTACCTCCTCCCCCACACACCATGACACTACAGAGTGAGGACAGTTGAGCGAGTGCCGAGCAGACTCTCTGAGTCAATCCTGTCATCTCCCAGTACTCCCTGGGGGTGAGGGGTGGGGGGCGTAGTCCAGTGGTTTTCTAAGTGGCAGGAGAGGACCTTGCGGACTGAGAAATCTGAAAGGTTGCTTACACAGGATAAGACATACTGCAAGCTCCATCTGACCAGTACCTACAATACATGGAGGGGGAGACTATTTATCGGACACTAATTTGGGGAGAAGCTACTGCTCGTGGTCAGGTACCTCTCCGTGATGCTGCAATGCTAGATCGGTGCTGTGGAAGTTAGATGCTATCCCAGACATGCGTGTGTGTGCATAGTGGGGAGCGAGTCTACGTTAGTGGAGTTTATCCCAAGCAGAACAGATTCAGGTTATCTAGCTCTGTGCTGTCAGGTGGAATGCGACCTTGTAAACACGCGGATTTACTGCTTATTCCCACTTTGCCCATTTACTTCTAAAGGGCCAATTAGTTCATTTTACAAATGCAAACTTCCAGTGAGAGGAGGAAGAATTTTTCTTCTAAAAATAAAGAAGGAAACTAAAATAGAACTGAAAATTTATGAACCGCGTGGAAGAGTCTCCTCCGTTCCCATGTCATTAACCAGTCATTTCCATACTGGCGGCTTCCAGGTCTCGTTGTTAGCCTCCCCTTTTCTCCTCATTTCCACCGGAGCACTCCAACCGCCTGCCGCCCGATCGACACAAACAGGGAGATAAGGGCTGCCCTGGGGCCACAAAAATCGCTGTTCAGGTTCCTAAGCCAGTACTCAGTAGGAACTTCATACATTTTAAGTGAATGAATGCATGAATATTTAAGTTGTTTTTTCAAGAACTTGACAAGGTGATCTGTCCATGGGCAATATTATTTGGTTTCTGGAATTTGGGTTGGTTTTCCCTCACTTTGCAAACAGAATAGGGATCCTCTCGCTCCTCTGTGGGGTTCTTACTGAGGGTGTCCAAAGCCGTTTGTGATTAACCAGTGATCAGGTAGAGAAAGGAGAATTTCTGGCCATGAAAAATCTCTGTGAAGACCAAAGGAAGGAGAAGCCGCTGTTCTGAGGACTGAGGTCGATTTTGTGTCATTCCAACAGAACACGAACGGTCATTCTGCAGGCCCATCTGCCCTCCAGTGGGACATTTGCTGGTTTTGCATCACTGGAGAGAAGCCATCTCTCAACCACGTTGTGGGAGGATGGCCTCTAAGGTCTTGTTCCTGACGCTCTTCAGGAAGCTCAGGACGGCAGTTCCTCCTGTGCCCCTCTCTTCTAAGGCCTGAGGCGGCTCTGGGAGACGGCTTGGCTTCCCGCTCTTTGCTTTGGCTGCAGCCGTGACAAGGTATTTGGTCACCACAGTTATGTGGTAGCTGCGCAGCTCTGCCAGGGCCTCCACACACTGGTTATATGCGGTCAGCAGCTGGCCATTTCCAGAGGACAGGACATGATGCCTCAGTGAAGGAGCTGCCTGCATCTCTTCTATGAAGGCCTTGTGAGAAGGAGGCATGTAGTCTCTCATTCTGAGCAGAAAGTCCCCTGAAGGAAACAAGCCAGAACAATGTCATAGCTCCACATGGAAAGATCAGAGAGCCTGTCTGCTTTTCCGAACATTAGTGCGGCAAAGACTGTTGCTGTCAGTCTAACTATCAAATCTACTTTGCTGGCTTTTTGCTTGTAGACTTCAAAGACTGAAATGCACACTCATGACTAGTGACAAGGGATGGGGAAGGAAAAAAGAAGCAAACGCATCTCAGATAACTGAGTTGGAACTAAATCTGTTGGCCAGTGTATCAATGCTTATCATTTACCAAAGGTGGGCCAAGTATCTTGCTAGTCACCATGAAAGAACAGTTATGAATGTAAAACATAAACCCTTTAACTAAGTAGCTAGATAGTCGGCTGAGTTTTGTTTCTCAAGTGCTTTGTTTTGGAGGGAGTGCTAAGGAAGAAGGAAGTAACAGAATTTATAAGACAAAAAAGAATGAGCAACCCTTTTAAGAGTGGCCTTTTGAAGTCAAGTTGTTTAAAAACACAATTGACAGGTATCTATAGAAAGTGGAGATAGATAAATTGTGTTTAGGAAAGCCTCTATGTGTTCAGTGTTATGCATGGCCAGGCAAACACTGACGTCACCAAGTCAAACTCCACGAGAAGTTTTCGTGGTTCTAGAGAACTGGCTTTTGTGGACGAGACTGGACCCTATGACGCGAAGTTGTAGTGGGTTTATTTTTCCTAATTCATCTTGAAAACTATGTACTATGCAGTGCTTTTCGCTGCTGTTAAACATTTGGCTCAAGGCTGACAGGTAAGGAAATGAGCGTTCGAGCTTCTGAAATGGTTGGCCCTTCCCTCTTGTGGTCTAAATAGAATTGGCTTGGTGTTGTGCCATTTGTATGGGACTGGGCTTCGGTGGAAGAGTTTAGACTCATTATCAGCGATGCCCAGACTTATCAACAATATGCCACACCCTTCAAACTCCACAACTCTCTCATTTTAGAGAAGGGAGGCCATTGCCTAAAGACCCAAACTAAATTGCAGCGAACAGCAGGAAACACAGCACCGTTTTAAGATTTGGAAATGACGCTTAATATCCTGCGGGGATCTGATATTGACAACACAACATACAAGTATGGTAGGCACACCGTTTCCTGGTTGATTTGGAAAAGTAAGACTTTGTGACACTTTAAGTTACACTTGGTTCTTATCATTTTGTAAAAGCACCTCTGTTCTTCCTTGTTAAGGAAAAAAAGGAAAAGAAAAAGAAAAATGCCTGACTTACCACTGTCCTTGCTATGACGAACGCCCAGGAACTCATCAAAGGCGTGAAGCACTGTGCTCTGAGCCGCGCTGCCTCCAGAGTATTTCAGGGGCTCCGAGGAGACCCCTTCGTATATCAGCCCCATAGGCATTGCGGGGTTATCTTTCCATCTAAGCAAGAGTAAAAGTTAGAAGCGGGTGCTCGCAGTTAAGAGTATATTTTCTGATCTAGAAGCCGAGTGAGCAATAAAGAGAACACGATTTCAATGATCATCAAAGGTTGGATATCTTTGTAGAATGTGTACCTAGGCATCATCTTCACCCCAATTTCATAATGGGACATAGAATGCAACCCATCTCCAACCTCATTTAGAGGACTTTCACAGACAAGTAAAGAGTATGTGGAGAAGGGCCCTCAGCACTGGTTTCTCAGTGTATCCCTTTGAAAAGTCTGTTCATAAAGATGACAGACATCAGCAGTGATTCGCAGGAACAAGCTGGGGACTCTGAAACAATCTTCTCTCCCTCTGATAAAATAGGTTTGATGATAGAATAATTCCACAAGTAGAGATTTAAAAACATACACACACACGACACATATAAATACACACACCTTGGCCTTTCCCTGAAATAGCTGTGACACTTGTCACATTAAACTATCATTTCTAAATATGACCTGACTTCATGTGAATGCTTTTATCAAATGCTTTGTTGATAACAGGTATTGATAATAATGGTAGTGCCAAAAGGAGCACAATACAAGCCTACGGGGACCAGAAGCTAAGTTCAGGGCCATGTTGGAGGGCTGGAACAAAGGCTCTTCTTGGTCATGCTCAGAGTAAGTAGGTCTTTCTCCCCTGTCCTCTCTTTTCTTCTCTCCTTTCCTTTCTTCGGTCTTCCTGATTCCATTTCCTCATCTTCTTCTCTCTGGGACTGCATTTCTTATCTCTGACTATTTTACTCACTTCCCTGTCTGATTTTATAGAGTCTGAAACAATCACAGAGTGTACATGGGTGGCTCCATTGTGAGACAAAACCAAAAGCACCAAGAACACATGTATTTGTGCTTACAATGCTCTGCAGTTTATGAAGCAGCTTCACATTCATTTTCTCATGTGACCTCTTTTGAGTAGATCAGGCAGGTATTTTTAAACCCATTTTACAGTTAAAGGAACAAAGATTTGAAGCAGCTAAGTCTCCCAGGCCACATTGCTTGGGAGCAAGAGAACCAGAACTTAAATCCAAAACTTGTAATTTTCTATTTTCAGGTTCACAAAACCTGTCCACGTGGTATCTCCTTTTTCTAAGGAATAGGACCTTTTCCTCCTATTACCAGGAACAAATTACCATGCCGGTCGTTAACAGTTTAAATAACAGGCTTTAGTGATGTCTCACCTTCTTCCCACAAATCTAAAATTTTATTCAAGAGATGGGAAACACCCAGTGTTCATGCTTACAAAAACCACGGAAACATCGTTTAGCTTCCTGTTTTATGACCTGTTTCAAATAATTTTTCGGAAGCAGGAAATGCTGCAAGAAGGTGTTTTTTATTTTTGTTTTTGGGACGTGTGGCTGTTTTTGGTTAGCTGTTCTATGGTTTTCTCTGTGTGGAAATCAGCGGGGCCTTTGCAGGTGAGGTAATATCACTCTAGAAAGAAATGAGACACAGGAAGCAGTCGGGGGACAAGTAGAAAGAACAAAGGGTAGATTCTGATCGTAAGATGCTGCTCCTAGGGAAGAAAGCTCTATTTTAAGCTGATATGAAATTTAATTGCAAGTTTATTTGCAACTGTGAGCCTAGCTTAAGTAACCTCTCTGAACCTCAACTTCCTTATTCAAGTAATACAAGTATCTATCTCATTGGATCGTTGTGAGAAGTAATTAAAATAACATTTGTTCAGTTCTTGGAACATATTATTAAGCCTATGATAAATTTCACCTATTTTATGATATTATTCAGAATGATTTGGAATCCCCATTCTCCCTTCCATTATTTTGTAACTTTATACGAACCCTTCTGAGTCTTAGTTCTCCTAACTTATATTTACTTCCTAAAGCTGCTGGAAGAATTAAATGGGTTTTGGAGAGGTTTCATGACTTGTCAGAGTTGAGAACACTTATCCAATAAAATTTCTAAGCCACATTTTATGGGGAAGCAATACTGAAAACCTGACCGCTGCTGTGTGGTAATTGGACCAGACACCACACTTGTTCAGGTTTTCTTTGTAATCCCGTTGATGATCCTACATAGTCGTTTTGGTCTCCTTCTCTAGTTTCTTCCCATCAAGACCACTTCTAAGTGTTGGACTCTCTCAGGGCTGTCACGGGGCTTCTCACTACTTGCACTTTCCAAGTGATCTTATCTAGCCTCACAGATTTAAAAACCTATTCTGACTGTTTACAAATGTGCTCCTACACCTGAACCCTGCCCCTGTATTCCAAACTCATATTTCACTTTCTACCAGACATCGCCATAGGGATGAACACGTCCCAAACTGACCTCCCGATTTCCCCACCCTTTTGCCAAACTTGTTCTGCCTCAACAGAAAAACTGGCAGTTACCTCTTTTCAACAGATTGGGTCAAGAACCTTAGAATCCTCTTTGATTTTTGATTGACCCTTTTCTCTTCCATTCCATGTACAATCCAATAGCAGATCCTTTCAACTGTACTATCAATCTATATCCAGAACTGGCCAGTTCTCAAAGCCTCTACTGCTACCAACCTCATTAAAGTTATCACCCTGAATTGCATGCAGTAAAAGCTTCTTAAATTCTTTCCCAGCTTCCATTCTTATTCTGAAATAATCTATTTTCCACTTAGAAAACAGAGTGATGATTTGAAACTTAAGACAGATCATGTCCCTTCTTTCAAACCTGCTGGTAGTGTCCATCCCATTTAGAAAAGCAGCCCCTAGGCCCCCACGTGATCCAGTCTTCCACCGTCACGTGTACCCTTGCCCTTCTACCCGATATCTACTCCGTTCGTGCGCTGCTGGCCTCCTCCCTCAGGACATGCTCTCATGTCAGGGTCATCACAGTTTCTTTTCCTTTTGCTTGGGACAAGTACATAGGTGACTTACCCTTTACTTTCTTCAGGTACCTGCTTAAACATCCCTTAGAAGTGTGGCATCCCCTGATCATAATAAATGGGACACTTCAGCCACCACCCCACGCTCCATGATGCCCTGTGTCCTACATTTCCTCGTATTGCTCGTTGTCGTAACACGTCTGGTATGATACTTGATCTCGTTATATTTATTCCTTCATCTGCCTCCCATAATGAAAACTTACATAAGCTCCCCAGAAACGAAGTTGATGTTTTGTTTTATTGCTTCATTTTCAGCACCTAGAACTCTGCCTGGCCTATGGTGAGCACTCATGAGATAGCTGATGAGTGAGTGAACAAAATTACAGTATTCTACAATGACATATTATATATCTAGACTGTGTATAGCCAAGCATACTTCTTGAAAAGACCTGGCCAGCTTGAAAGAGCCATCAAATGCTCAAATGGCCAAGGCATCAATCAGTCTCATTTTAGTACCCTAACCTAAGGAAGATACACTGAAGCTGGATAGAAGGTGACAGAGAAAATAACAGCATGAAAACCAAAAAAGTAAGAGAAAGGTACCTACTTTCAAAACCCATATATTCTCCCCCTATGATGACAATAGTCTGAGGAAGGAAAATTAATTTTCTCTGAAGAACCCAAGGGTTGCTCAAGGATGCTCCCATGAATTCTCAGGCCCAAACTGCTGTTTATGAAGGAAAGGAATTATTTTTCTTTCAAATCTCTGTAGGCAAGACTATTTTTAGCCTTTCTTGTAGCATATTTCTAGCAAACCCAACAAAAGCAGACATTTAAAAGGAAAGAAAAAAAAAAGAAATGTCTTTTTTTTTCCACATGGGATATTAATTTTCCTGAGAAATTTAATGTGAGTGGGAAGTAAAGGGAACATTTCATTTGCAGATGAAATCCCTCAATTCTCCTAAATAAAAATGTTTTAAAAAGTAAACAAAAATAATAAATCAAACATAGGACAAATAAAGAACACAGGAGCAGATTTAGATTTTTCAAGACAACCCTGATGGGAATTGTCAACAATCCAGATGTTTTTGGTCATCAGCACTTATCAATACACTTAGGGTTTGGTATTGGTCCCTTAGTTTAGCTACATGGGAAATATCTTGAGGATAAGAAACAGAGGGGAGACATTTATGTAGATGACAGATAAGATGTGTCATTGATCTGGAACTTATTTTAATGAAAACAAAGTCACCTTCTGGTCCCCACTCATCATGACAAGTAGAATTCCAGAAATATTGCCCCAAGATTCCCATTCTAATTCCTAAAACTGTTGACATTATCCGCTGTCATGCCTGTCCATAACGATATATTGTATAACAAGATGAAGGGCCTCGGTGGGTGTAATTAGGGTAACCAATCAGTTGACTTTCATGTAGAGGGTCGTTCTGGATTATCTGGGTGAGTTGAATCTAATCAATAACACCTTAAAAGCAGCGACTTTTCTCTGACTAGTGGCAGAAGAAGAAGTCTTAGAGATGTGAAATCTGAGAAGGGTAGCAAGTGTCATTGCTGAGTCAGAGGACCCCAGGTGACAAAATACAGGAAGCTTCTAGAAGCTAAGAGCATGTCCTGACAGTCAACATAGGAACAAACACCACAGTTTCAAAGCCACACAGAATTAGATTGTACCAAAGGTCTCAGTGAATTCTTTCCCAGATGTCCAGCTAAGAGCTCAGCCCAGCAGATACCTTGACTTGGTCTTACAGATACTCACCTGTAGAAGTGTGAGCTAATTAATGTGTGTGCTTTTAAGCTGCTAAATTTGTGGTAACTTGTTATGTTACAAAAAAATTCAGTACAAACTTAGAGAAGAAAGTAAAGCACAAGGAGATTTTTCAGAATTAGATGCTTCCTAAATCCCAGTCTATTTTGAACTATTATTATATGAACTGTTAAAGCAGCTTATTTAAGAAAAAGAAGGTCAAAACTAGGACCAATAAAAATGGCAATAAATCCATATCTATCAACAATTGAATCTAAATAAACAAACTAAGCAAACAAGAACAGAGACCAAATCACGGATGTGGAGAGCATTTTGCTGGTCGCCAGATGGGACAGGTGTGTGTGCGAATGGGTGGAGCTGAGGGGATTAAGAAGTACAAATAGGTAGTTACAGAATAGCCATGCGGATGTAAAGTACAGCCCTGGAAATGGAGTGGCCAAAGGACTTTTACACACAACCCGTGGGCATGAACAATCATGTGAGAATTACCTGAGGGAGTGGGGGGTGTTGGGTGGAGGGGGACAAAGGGGAAAAATTGGGAGAACTAATAGCATAATCGATAAAATATAACTTTAAAAGCACTTTTAAATGACCCTTTTTCTCTTTTGTCTAGTCCTACCAAAGCATATCTGCATGTTTTGCTTAATATTTGTTGCTAGAATCTCTTCTCTATATTCAGATCTTGTCTTGACCCTGACTACATGAAACACATACGGGGAGCAAGCAGAGCTCCATAGGACAATCTCACTGGGGAGCATTTCAGGAGTGACAGTCTAAATTGTGGGGCTCACCTATCTGTCACCTTCCCAATCCCCTGTCTGTCACCTTCCCCCTTTTCCTCTTTTTCCCCCATAAGCCAGGTACCCATTACTTTCAAGTTAATTCCATAGAAACCTTCCCGCCTTTTATGCTCTGCACCCTACAGTGAGGAATGCCCACCCAGGCCAGCCTCCCTTAGAGAGGAAGGTCACTTCCTCATACCCTAGACCTAAGCGATCTACAGAAAATAACCAATACATGTTGTCATTCTATTTTTGCACCAATGGATTAGACCTCTAAATCAATCAATGTATTGGCTTAGGTGTTTGGCATGTTTCTTTTTGCATCCAGGCACAGCTTTCTATTCTTTCTACCAATAACACTCCAGTCATCTCCTGGTTGTACATACAGCGCACTGGATAGTATCGATTGCACATCTTTATCTCATCCATCCATTACCTGCACCTTTTACTTTTCACCATTAACAAACAAACAAACGAGCAAACTCGATTTCTTTCAGTGAAGAGGAAAGCAATCTCATTAAAGTATGTCAATGTATTATGAGTGTATTAAAAATACAAAACACATCTAGGAGTAGAGTTCTGTTTTTGGAAAAAGTACAGGTCATGTTGTTGCAGGAAGAACTCACTTCCTTTTGCAACACAGTGAAGAATTACAACGGATCAGCAAGTCGATTAGCATGCGAGCAAAGTTTATCAGTGACACGTTCTCATGGAAGAGAATGGGCCTAGCCAAGGTGGGGTTGAAAAGGCATAGGCTCGGATGGCAAACAGCATCAGGTCCTTTGATCTGAGGACTTATATAGACGGCAGGATGAAGTGAAGGAGTTACATATTGATTGGACATTAAGGTGGCATCAACTTCCTGTGGGGCATGTGACTACTCAAATGTAGGTGTGTGTGGGGGGGTCTTTTTCCCAAAAAATTCTTATCTTGCTCCAGACCATATTTGGTCATCTTGTTGTAAAACAGATGTGTGACAGGAGGCAGTTAATTAAAGTTGAGGCACTTACCCAGAGTTATTTATGGGCTCTTTCTGTAAGCACTAGGGACCCCCTTGTAAAACATAGTGACCTGAGGCAGGCAATTAACCAAAGCTATTTTATGGGCTTTTCCTTTGGGCATTGTGAACCCCCTCTTTGTCCCCCTTCCAGACCTTGGGATGAGCACACAGTTTCAAAGGCTCTCTCCCACATAGTGGAAATTGTTTCCTGTGATGTCAGAACACCTGGCAATTGTGACACCAGGCTCAGGATGGCTGAGCCAGTGGGTGAGACATGCCTCCCTCCTCCTCCTTGCCTTGGTTTACTCTCTATCCTACCTAACAGTGTGACAAAAAGAGAGTACACAGGACTATGAGAAAATGGTTTGGGGTAGCTATTTTAGGAATGTTATAAGAAAGCTTTCAAGCTGCTATCTATACCTCCATCTGTCTCGGTAACAAGGGAATATAAATGACCTTTGTGGGTGGCATACCCGGCTTTTTTTTTTTTTTCCTATCTGTCATCAAGGTGATGTTCTAAGAAAGGTAAATACAAATAACTCTAATATGATAACCTGATAAATTTAAATATTCAACCTTTTATTGATGTCATTTGTCATGCAGATGGTAACCTTCTTCTTCTAGCCAAGAGCGGATCCAGGTGATTACTTTGCTAACAAGAGTTCCCTGGTGTGTTTCTTGCTCTAGGAAGCTTATGTCAATTTCTACCCCCATAAATTTGGAAAACGTTACAGAGACCTCATGCAGGGAAACAGTTGAACTATACTTACCCAGAGAGAAAGATCCGGATGACTGCATAAAATATGTCTGGATCTACATAATCTGGAGGAACAATCAAAATTTGAACTTTACTACAGGCCAAAAAAGGCAATTGGTTACATGTGCACGGGCCCCGCTGAGCTCCCGGGGCTGCCTCTCTATCTGATCTGCTGGAAACCTGGAGTGAAGCAACAAGCAAGAGGCAGATGGAATGTAGTTGCCCTTGCTGGTGCTTACAGAACTTTTAAACCGTTCCAAATGCTGACCTTTTCTATTTGCGGTACTTCCCCTTGCTGTACTTAACAACAAAAGACAGAGCTCAAGGCCATCTTTTTTAAAGAATAGTAATTTAAACAGATGATGTTTGAGAGACTATGAGAAGTGGAAAGGAGAAGGCGGAGAGGAAGAGTCGCCTCTCACAAGGCTTTCCCAAGAGAGGAGAACTAAAGCCAGCAGTGCTCAAGTGGAGTTCCGTGCGGTCAACAAAGGACAGCGGAGTGGAGGGTCTCTACCCAGAGAGTGTCACACCAGGTCAAATACTGATTCATTTCACTCCATGTTTAGCTGCATTCATAAGCTGTGCAGCTATTTTGAATCTAAGCTAATGCTTGGGGATAACCGATTTCACTAGTTTTATTAAATTGTATATAAGGAAGTAGTACATTTTCACAATTGTACTAAATTTGTTGGTATCAACTTTTGAAGGTTACTCCCTTCCT
>PVKM010023530.1:0-10149 GCA_004027735.1 Carollia perspicillata | reverse complement strand
GAAGCAGTAATGACTGGAAATAATTCAAAATTTTACCGAACCTACCATATTTAATGAGGAAAAATCAAATAATCCTTTTCATAGATGTAAAAAATTTCAATAAACATTAAAAAATCCATTCATGATAGAGACAAATAAACAAAACATTTTAGCTAATTAGGATAAGGAGGGCTCATCCTTGAGCTGATTAGAAAAATCCATAGAAAGTATATAATACGTATTATACTTAATGTTGGAATATTAAAAATAAGTCTTTTAAAATGTGGAACAGAACAAGGATCAGAACTTCCATTCAATACTGTGTTAGGAGTCCTAGCAAGAACAATAAGAAACAAAAATTAAACAAAAATAAAACTTATAACTAGTATAAGTGAAGAAACAAAAGAACATTATTCTCAAATTATATAATTTCTCCATAGAAAACCCTCATTACCTATACATAATTATTATTTATGTACACATAAATATACAATAATTATGTATACATAATTATTAGAATGACTAAGAGTGTTTATCAAGGTTCTAAATTCAAGGTTAATATTCATATATCAATTTTACCCTGTAAACAAGCAACAGTCAATACTTAAATCAAAGATATTGTATTCACTAAGAACAAAAATATAAGGTAACTATAAATAAAACTGAAGCTATTTAAGTCTTTTGTCTTGAAAAAAATTAAAGAAAGTTTTAAAAATTAATGAAAAGTTTGTCCATTTCAAGAAAGTCAAGAAAATTCAGTATCACTATCTAAGAGAAGAAATGTATCTAAAGAAGACATTTCTATCTGAATAAACTTCAAGCTATAATATGCACTCATAGGAAGACGTGGTGTGGGATAGCTTGTCCAGGAACTTTAGTTAATGCTCTTGTGCTAACTCTGCCTCTCCGCCTGCCTTGATCATGAGACAGGATGACTGGATATAATACAAAAATAATGCATTTCTTTCCAAATTAATATACAGATGTCATGCAAATTGAGCAAAATTCCTAACAAAGATCTTGAAATAAAATTTGACATGCTGATTCTAATAGTTTATAAGAAAGGCAGGCTCAAAGGTAAGACAAAGAAGAGCAAAGTCAGGGGGTTTTCTCTACCTGGAAATGAGAAATACTATGAAGCTATAGTTCTTAAGATAAATGATATTGGTTAAGGGAAAATAAACAGACAATGAAACGGAATAGAGAGCCTGGAAACAGATCTAGTCATTTAAGAAAATCTGGTATAAGAATTAGCTAATACTGCACATAAGGGATTATTCACAGAAGAGAAATTGAATTTATTTCCTATGTTATACTATACATAAATAATAATTATATGTAAACTAAGAACTGAGACATGAAAGACAAAATGGCAATTTCAAAGAAAATGCAGGAAAATATATCTATGACCTATCTGACACAAGACCTCCTATAAAACCAAACTTTTATGAGAGAAATGACAGAAACTTTGACTATATTTAGATTAAAAATTTCTGCTTTCAAAAGTCATAATAAGATGAGCCACAACAATTACACCACATACAACTAACAAAAATTATGCTCAGGAGTATACAAAAGCTCATAAAAATCCACAGGTAAGAGATAAAAAGACTATTAAAAAAACAAGGAAAGACATGCATTTAACAAAAAAAGGGACAAGTGGTGAGCACATGCCACTCATAGAAAGAGAGGGAGAAGACAGGTAACGCATTAAAAATCAGGGAAATGCAGGAGATCATTACCATTGTGGAATAAGAGTATCTACTGTCTTCCCCCATGAATGCTGATTCAGATAGTCACCTGTGGACCAGAGAGTCTTTGTGCAGGTCCAGGAGTCCAGCAAAGAAGCTCCAGCACACCACTGGAGTAAAACAGTCCAAGACTGAGTGCCCAAAGAGGGTGAGAAGAACATTTCACTTTACCTACCTCACCTGTCCCACAAGAAGATACAGCTCAGGGCCGAAAGAGACCTCACTGGTCTGTGATTTGTTCCTGAAGGAAAAGTGAGAGCATGCGAGTGAGAGCCCGGCTCCCCCAGGGGCACAGAATGCTTCCGGAGACCCACTTCCCTCTCACCCGATCTGGAACACTGCAGTGAGCTGCGTGACTGAGAGCACTGCGGGGTGGAAAGTGGCTGGGAGAGCATCAGGGCTCCTGGAGGACAGGAAAGGGACGCAGGTCCTACTGACCACCACATGGGCTCTGTCAAGACACCCTGCCACAAGCTGCTGGAGGTGCCACATCTGCAGATCCCCCCAACTGGCCCACGGGCACCCCAAGTGTTCCGAGTGCTTCACCCACACACCACACACCCACTCTATGGCAACTTCTTTGTGTACACAGTGAGGACAGCAAGAGTGAACAGAGGTTCACTACACTGAGGACAGTGTGGAGAAGGAAGAACAAAGTTGGAAGCAAAGTGATCTCTGGTTTCAACTATTCTACAAATCTTTAGAAATGAAAACAATATGGTGTCAGCATAAGGACAGACACACAGATTGACAGAACAGAAGCGAGAGCCCAGAAGTACGCCTCGCCTCCACATCTACACGCATATGGACAATTGACGTATGGCTGAGAAGCCCAGGACATACAATGGAGAAAAGACCATTTCTTCAATGAATGGTGCTGGAAAAACTAGACAGCCACAGGAGGAAAAAATGAAACTAAATCACTGTCTTATATCATACTCAAAAATTAACTGAAAATGCATTAAAGGTTTGAATGTGAAACCTGAAGCCATAAAACTTATAAAAAAAAAACATGGGCTGTAAGCTCTCTGACATAGGTCTTAGTAATATTTTAGCCAATCTGACTTCAAAAGCAAGGGAAACAAAAACAACAATTTAACGAAGGAAACCAGCATCAAAACAAAGGCAACCTACTGAATGGGAGAAGATATTTGCAAATCATATACCTGCTAAGGAGTTAGTATTCAAAAATATAAAAAAGTCATACAACTCAGCAACCACAACAAAAAATTATCCCATTTTAAAAAGGGCAGAGGATCCGAACAGGCATTTTTACAAAGACACACATGGCCGATAGGTATATGAAAAGATGTTCAACATCACTAATGATTAGAGGAAGGCACATGAAAACCATGAGATATTACCTCACACTTTGAGCATAGCCATTATCAAAAAGGTAAGAAGTAACAAATATTAGAAAAGATGTGTAGAAAAGAAGTGTTACATCCCCACTGATGGGAATGTAAGTTGATGTAGCCACTAGGGAAAACAATATAAAGATCCCCCCAAAATGAAGAACAGAACTACCCTATAATCCAATGATTCCACTTATGGATGTTTATCTGAAGAATACAACATGACTGATTTGAAAAGATCACTCTGTTCATTGCAGCATTATTTACGATAGCCAAGAGATGGAAACTACCTAAGTGCCCCAAGGAGGCCTTCTGTGCGGATGGCTCTGTTGCAGCCAGATTTCTGCACATGAGGGAGAAATGTGACGACACTGGGACGAGGGGGACTGTGGAAGGGGATCTGACTGTGCACGAGCACCGGCTACCCCATGTGTTGCTGCTACAGCTGCAAATGACTTTCTTCAAACCACCTGGTGGTGAATCCAACTCAGAGACGATGAAGGACTGAAATGTTCAAAGACAGAGGTACGAGGTCATCAGGATGGAGTCCTACACGACCGGGTCACTGATGAAGGCATTGGTGACTGGCGGGGACCAAGTTTTGAACCTCTGAGTGTCCATATATCCCTGCACATATTACAAAACTGAAAGAAAAGAAGTTGTTTTTGGTTCCACTTCAAAAGAAAGCCTTGTTCGCAGTCCCTGAAAATGACAAGCTGGGAGCCGCACCATTGTGTGAACTGCCTGACAACATACCAGGATGGGGACCCATCATATCCAGTCTCCCTCAGCTTTTGAGCAGGTTCACCTCTATGCAAAACTGAATTCCGGCACAGCGGAGAAGTGAAAGAAGCCATCTCTGTGGGCACTGCTGTGCACAGGGTAAAATAAACATGATAGAAATGTTTGTTTTTGTTTTATGTCTTCCCCAACCCCTAAGTTATCATCGGCTATCCATCATTTGAAGAGTAAAGTTGACAAGAACTAAATAGTGGTGTAAACGTATGTGATAATGTTTAATTTGCTTTTGTTTCTATGCATACATTTTTGTACATTAAAGAAAGTCGACTATTTTCTATTTACATTTTTTAATTTCTCATTAAACTTGAAAAATTCTTACAAGAAAAGGAATAGAACCACAAAAATGTCTGTGCAAACTGACAGGTCATGCCCCAATAGTATGGCAGCAATTGGTTACCATAGAACGAAGCTAATACACCAGCATCATCTCGGATGTTGGCCAGCCTCCAGGCCCTTTACCCCCACAGAAAGCCCTCAACCTGAGTAGCCAGCCCCCTTACCGTGCATTTGTCCTAAGGTTCTGGTGATGTCCTGAATGGAGAGTCTCAGTTGCTCCAGGGCTTGGAGCAGGGAGTCCTGGCTGTCCTGCAGGACGGCATTCACTCCTTGAACAAGTGCCTGGGGAGAAGGTTCATTAATGCAATTCATTAGCATTCACTATGATCCACTGAGGTGGAGTGAGTTGGGCATCAGCGGTGTGGGAATCAGGGAAAGGGTACCCCTCTCACTGCTGGGCAGTTTTGCAGGGCTCCCCTAAACTAGATTTGCTATGAGGTCTGCCTGAAAAGATAATCTATCCAGGCATCTCCCAGATAGACCTTTGGATAGATTTTTCTGGGTCTTTCCTCTGAGTGCTACTCCTTATAACTCTCAGGGGCATAACTCTATCATTTTTTCCTTCCTTCTCCTGTATTTATTACACTTTATAATCATATCTATGTCTGTATCTTGAATCAGGGCACCCTCACATTTGAACTTTGTTGTTTATAAAACCAGACAGATTCTGTAGAGCTCATAGAGCCCCCAGCTCCAGGGCCCCCTCCATCACGAAGCCTACTTAGCAGTCTTTACCTTATCTCAGGGACTAATCACATCAATGAGAAGTGACCGTAGAGTTTCACTTTTGAGAGTGACAGAGGGTGTGATAATTCTTATGCCACAAGCAGTGACCCTACTGAGGACACAGTAAGGACTCAAAATAGGCTTATCAGGGAATGTGGTGAAGAAATGACCTCTAGGCAAGGCATGGCTTCTCTGGCTCCACTGCCTGCTGCTCCGCTGTCTTTTGTCTTACCAAGCCTGGCCTTTCTGAGACTGCCTGACCCCGGAAGGAATTTACGTTTGCCACCCCCCAGGGCTAGGTGGGCTCAGTGATGGTTCTGTTTCCTCTGAGCCTCTGCATAGTGCTGCTCTCTGCCAGGCATATATCCGTCTATCTGTTTTTCTGTCTGTTGTTTTCTTTCTCTGCGTAATTCCTGTATATCACTCAGGTTTTACCTTTAGCTGTCACTTCCCCCAGGCAAGCTTTGCCTGACACTTCAATTCTGAATTAGGTTTTAGATGTCTTTTCGTGAAACACCGCACTTTTTTTATTACCCTATACATTAACCCATCTTTCTCCACTAGATCACGAGCTCCAATGGGGGCCACAACAATGTCTGTCTTGTTCCCCCAGAAATTTCATTGTCTAGAACAGTGCTTCTTTGTTGAATGGACAAGTGGTCAAGTACAAGTTTTACAGGAGTTGGGAGAAGGGAACAGCTCTGTGGGCTAGAACCTAAACCCCTTTCCTCAGATATAAACCAACAGGAATCTATAGAATTCACAGAAGGGAAAGAGACTGAATGGGAAGTAAAGCTCAGACTAATTTCTCATTAAAAAAAAAAAAAGATGCTGTAGATGAAAAGATACCTTAATCCCAGGTACTGCTGCTTTCTCCACCAAAACAGTAACCAGTATAAAACCACGCAGGCTTTCTCCCCCAGGAAATGAGAAAAGGATGTCCAAGTTCCTTGGGAAGGAGATGACCATATGGTTAAAGAGGCTTGGATACCGTGAGTATGCATGGTCCATAGGTTCCCTCAGAGTTAGACCAGTTCACCTGATCTGAGGACTCTCAAAGTCCAGCATGGCCCTCACCGTCCCAGACCATCCCCCTCAGTGGAGCAGCTGAAGCGTGAGTGGGCAGGTATTTCTGATTCTTCACAGGACCAGCCTGTGGCCCGAGATGCCATTCCTGTCAGGAGCACAGACGCTTCGAGTCACAGGGACCACAGGCGGGCGACAGCTGGTTCCTTGCTCCCTTTATGTAGCTCACCCAAGGACACAGAGCTGGTTAGTCCCAGGACCAGGTGGGGACTAGTGCTCTTTCTAATCAATATTCTTTGTTTTGTATAACAGAGTGAGAGCTAGAAGACTGTACAGAAGAATCACTTTTAAATGACCCATGATCATATGAATTCAAATATCCCACATACACAGCCAGTCTACAAAGCTTAAAAACATTACTTTGTAAATCACTCCTGCTTCTAACATTTTAAACATGAGAAGAAAGGAAAAACAAGCACAAAATAAAACTAAGCCAAGAACACCATTGTTCCAGCAGTTACGTTATTGTGGCAAAAGGTGCCTTCACCCTTTCATCCCTCATTTCCTGAGCTACAACTTTTACACTGAACCCCTTCATCGTGCCGAGGTTTGGTGATGGGAGAGGCAATGCCGATTTACAGGGTAACTTTACTCTCAGGAGGAGGAGGAGCCTAAGGAGGTCATGTCACACGTTATTTCAAAGGAATTCCTTTGTAGCTGTGGCAGCCTCCGCCTACAATGCAGCCTTTCACAGAGCTGGTTAATCGTTAGTCATTAGTCGTCGGGGGAATGGTGCATTTCCCCACTATTAGAAGTTCTGTGAGATAAGAGCTTTTTCAGATCATTAAAGGATTCATGAAGTTTGTAGTTTTTTGTTTTGTTTTGTTTTTGCATTGCAATGCACTGTACTTGTTTTATTATGTACATACTGGAATTATATAAAAAAGAAAATTGGTCCCCCAATCCCCACAAAGCAGAGGCAACCACTGTTTAATTTTGGATGGTTCATTTTGGCACCTTTCCTTCTAACCTTATTTTTGTATTCACTTGTATATAGCTTGCATACTGCACATACAACTTGATAAGCTTTCATTTTTGTTTTGTTTTAATCTTGGAAAGTTAGCATGGATTCTCAAGTGAGTAAAAGATTTCCGAGAATTTACCTGATGTCCAGGAGCCTAGTCAAATTTCAGTTATTGACAACCACAAATGAAAAAAAGAAAGGAAAAGAACAAATCAGTTTGTTAACTACAGTCACATGTACCCAGGCACACACTCATGCGCAGATGCACACACACTCACATTCATGTACACATGAGCTGTGACTAGACTACAGGCCACTGTGTGACAAAGAGTGAGCCCAGTCTCAACCCCTATGTCAGCCCCAAAACATTTAAGCAGCAGCAGCATGATAGATCATCTTGCTCATTTTATATTTTTGCCACTGCCACAAATGCGTATTTTTGTTGTAGGTACTCTACTGCAATGCACATTTTGACATCTACTTTAGATCAAGTTCAACCCTCTCACCAAGCTCTTGTCTAATTCTAAAGCCTGCACTGATGTCATTTCTTAGGAGTTCTGAAGGATTTGTTGTCTGTGTCCCTCTGCCATGTGTCATGAATTGCTGTGTTATTCAACCACTTTGGTTGAAAGACATTGAAATAGAAAAGGGGATGACAGTATCCAGAGGGGAGAGGGGAGGGAATTTCAGGGAAAAAGGGAGGGGATTATAGGAACAAGTATAAAGGACACATGGACAAAAACTAAGGGGGGTGGAAAGGGGAGGGAGGTGGGGAGCACTGGGGGCTGGTCTGGGATGGGAGTAAAAGACAGAAAACTGTACTGAAAAACAATTAAAAAAAAAAACACTTTGGTTGTACTTTGCTTTCACTTCTTTGTTTCACTTAGCTCTGTGCCAGGCATATTAAGAGACTCCACAAAATAATAGCCAAGAAGAAGAATAACTACCGAACCCTGGGGCTACATCTGCATCTCTGGGGGTGAACTAGCTCTGCATTCTCACCCACCGAGAAACTAGCTTTCCGTTGCTCTATATTTTACTTCCATGTCCTAGTCTGGCTGGCCATTTTTCCCTTCAGCCTTCCCCATTCCTCTCCTTCTCTTTGGATTAGAGATTCAGTTTATTCAATATTCAATGTCTTGATCAGGATCATTTCTCCATGTCTATTTATTTTTTCTTTCTGTCTAAATTCTGAGCCAGATTCAGCACCTTTCCATGGGAACATTAGTCACTGATTTTGTTACTAAAGCAGAATTTGTCAAATATCATAATTCATCTTTACAGAAACCAAAATCCCAGGGCTCAGAAGTCCTTAGACAGATGAGATGGTCCAATCTCACTCCAAGGGGCACACAGAGTAGTCTTAAACGCTATGTTCTTTATGAAGCATTTAATTCTTTAAAGAATATTCCCATCATCTGTGGCAATCCTATATTTACCCACAACACTTGTGCTAAAGAAGTTCTTCCTCACATATAAATTAAATGTCCCTTTAGCTATTTTAGTAAATAACAAAGGTGCTATCTCTTGCATCTATAGCCTGAAATAAATTTGGTTGTGAAAATGAAAAATGAAGTTTAAAGGGAAATTTCATACTTTGCCACTTCCTACACTATTCTATTTATTGGATTTTCTTGTTTTTAAAAACTCATGCTCTGGCCAAGATGGAGGCATAGGTGGAAATACTGTACTCCTCTCACAATCAAGAATAAGGACAACAAATATTTACAAACAATAACACAACCAGAACACAGAACATTTAACTATGGAAGTCCGACAACCACTCAGCCAGACCGGTAAGAGGGGCAGAGTCTGAAGCCAGCAGAGAGGAAACGCGGGAGGAAAAGGCAGTGGCTGGCAGACCCGGGAGTGCTGGGGAGCGTAGGTAGCATGGAGCTTGCAGACCCCAGACATGGGGAGGAGAGAAGCAGACCACGCAAGGTGGTTGGCCGACTGGGGACATACATTCGCACACAAACTAGGCAAGAGAAGGTAGTGAGTCAGACTGCACAGCCCAGGGCCCCAGCAACTGGAAATAAAGCCTAAAAACACCTATTGAAAAGGTGCCAGGAGAGGCTTCCAGCCTCACAAGAGACGTTGTTGCGGAGACTCGCAGGGTCCTGGGTGTGCATAGGCCCACCCACCTGGGAACCAGCACCAGGAAACCCAGTTTGCGTGTGGGAGGCAGCAGAGGGAACGCAAATCCGAGAGAACATGGAACAGGTGCCATTGTTCCTTCTCTGACCCCACCCCTACAGACAACAACCCAGCAATTAGGTTGCCCTGCCCTGGTAAACTCCTAAGGCTCCACCACGGATACATAACAGGCGCCACCTGCCCAAATATGACTCAAACAGAAGAATAGCTCAGAGCCCCAGAGTCAATACTTTTAAGGGACCAAGAGATAGCCGACCTATCAGATGCACAGTTCAAAGCACTGCTAATCAGGATGCTCACAGAATTGGTTGATTTTGGTCACAAATTAGATGAAAAAATGAAGGCTACACTAAGTGAAATGAAGGAAAATGAACAGGGAACCAATAGTGATGGGAAGAAAACTGGGACTCAAATCAATGGAGTGGACCAGAAAGAAGAAACAAACAACCAAAGAGAAAAGAAGGAAGAAACAAGAATTCAGAAAAATTAGGAGAGGCTTAGGAACCTCCAGGATATCTTTAAATGTTCCAACATCCAAATTATAGGAGTACCAGAAGGGGAAGAGGAAGAGCAACAAGTGGAAAACTTATTTAAACAAATAATAAAGGAGAACTTCCCCAAGCTGGCAAAGGAAATCGACTTCCAGGAAGTCCAAGAAGCTCAGAGAGTCCCAAAAAAGGTGGATCCAAGGAGGAACACAGCAAGGCACATCATAATTACATTAGCCAAGATTAAAATGAAGGAGATAATTCTAGAAGCAGCAAGAGATAAGGGGACAGTCACCTACAAAGGAGTTCCCATCAGACTGTCAGCTGATTTCTCAAAAGAGACCTTACAGGCAAGAAGGGGCTGGAAAGAAGTATTCCAAGTCATGAAACACAAGGACCTACATCCAGGACTGCTCTATCCAGCAAAGCTTTGATTTAGAATGAAAGGGCAGATAAAGAGCTTCTCAGATAAGGTCAAGTTCAAGGAGTTCATCATCACCAAGCCC
>PVKM010023529.1:0-21094 GCA_004027735.1 Carollia perspicillata | reverse complement strand
TGTCACAGGTGTGCACAGGTGTGCACAGGTAACCAGGTTCTTAGTGATCGAGGACAAAGAATTGAACCGAACACACAAAGTTTATAGCATAAAGAAAGAGGGAAGATTTATTAAGTGATAGTACACATCACAGGACACGGGAGTGGGCCAGCTCTGAGCAGAGGAAAGAAAGGGCCCCCCGTGGGCTGGGGGATTCTATTTTTTTATAGGGGCAGAAGCCCCTCCTGTTAGTCTTTGGCGGGCTTTTCCTGCGCAGGTACAAGGAGTTGGATTTCAAAGCTACTGCGCATGTGTGGTTTCCCATGACTTTCTTGATTGGCTACTGGAGAAGGGAGTCCCACAGTGTTATTTCATTATAATGAATCAGGGGTAGGGCGCAGGCGCATTCTATGATTCAGAGTTATCTCAGAAAACAGGAACAACCCATCTTAGGGGTCTTTGTTATGTATAGATGTTTTCTACCTCAGCCCTGCGGGGCCTCTGGAGCTTCCTTCCTGACTACCTCCTGCCTCATAACTGTACCAAGTAAACAGTGGTTCCTCATACCTTCTCCTGCCAGTCCTAGGCAACCACTGTTTTACTTTCTGCCTCTATAAATTTGCCTGGTCTATATACCTCATATAAGTATATAATATTTGCCCTTTAACGACTGGCTTACTTTGCTTAGCACAGTGTCTTCAAACTTCATCAGTATGGTAGCATTTATCAGAATTTCCTTCTTAAGGCTGTACGCATAATATTCTTCTGTTTTTGTTTGTCAGTTCACCTGTTGAAAATAGTCAGTTTTCTTTTAAAGATTTTTTAAATGAGAAAAAATATTTGTATTTACCATGTGTGGTAGAATTGTGAATGGTTTATCTTTGCTCATTTCTTTTTTCACATTGCTAAAATAAATAGGGAGTGAGGCAATAACTAATAAGAAAAAAATTACTCCTGGTCACAGCACTAAAGTACAAATCTTGTTAATGTGGAGAAAGAAACATCAAAAGATAGAATAATAGTACCAGATATAATAACAAAAATTTTTCCTTCTTCCAGAAAGAGTTTGGTGTAGTTTTTATCTGTGAAACACTTTTTTCTCTAGTGTGATTATTTTGTGTTTTATAATACTGCAGTTTCATTTAGCATTATAATATTTTCCCATGTTAATTTAAGCTGTTTCTAGCAATAGTTATAATAGCTACATTATATAATAGCTATAATTTAGTAGCTACATTAGCAGTTTATTAAATTCCTTCATTTACTTAAGCCAATTAGACATTTTCATTTTAGATTTGGGATTTTCAAAGGATTGGTGTTGTTTTTTAAGATTTTATTTATTTAGTTTTAGATAGAGGGGAAGGGAGGAAAAGAGGGAGGGAAACATTAATGTGTGGTTGCCTCTCACATGGCCCCTACTGGGGACCTGGCCTGCAACCCAGGCATGTGCCCTGACTGGGAATCGAACCTGCAACCCTTTGCTTCACAGGCCCATGCTCAATACACTGAGCCACACCAGCCAGGGCACAAAGGATTGTTTTTAACTTTTATGATTAAAGGAGCCATAGAAGACATTTAGAGGGCCAGGCAAATTACAAAGTGTATTATCTTTTATCAATTTATTTTGATTTATGGACAATATTTTATTTTGTTACTCTCTCTGGGCCATTATTTATTTATTCAGGTCTTGTCACAGTATAATCACCTCCTCTTTGAATTATGCTTTCTAAAAGTCTCCAAGATTCCTTGTCTCGGGGTCCTCTTCGATTTTCTCTCATGGAAAGGCTGCTTCAGTTGTTCAGGTTGGGAACGTTTGCTGACATTTGAGAGAGCCAGGTTTCTGGTGACATAGCTGGCTCATCAAGTTTGCTGCATTTTGTACAAGGCAGGTGGAAGTTTGGTGGTTTATCATCACACTAGCTCTCCTTCACTTACGCCTTTTTCATTGCTCTTCATTTTTTTGTGTAGATCTGAGTTTCTTTCTGGTATCATATACCTTTTGCATAAAGAGTTTGCTTCAGTTTTTTTTTTTGTCATGCAGATCTGTTGGCATTGGATTCTCTTGGTTTTTGTTTGTCAAAAAAAGTATTTTTCCTTCATTTTTGAAAGATATCTTTGTTACGACATAGATTTCTGTTGAGAATGTTTTAATTTTAGTGCCTTGAAGATGTTATTCCATTGTCTTCTCGCTAACAGCTATAAAGATGTATCTCCATTATCTTGAGGCGTTCTGATGGGAAGCCACTGTCATTCTCATACCTCTGCATGGAATGTGTCCTGTGTTCTCTGGCTAATTTTAGATACTTTTTCTTATCACTGGGTTTCAGTAATTTGGTTAAGACGTGCCTTGGTGTGGTTTTCTTCATGTTTACTTTGCTTGTCTTCACCAAGCTTCTTGAATTATATGGGTTTATAGTTTTCATCGAATTTGGGAAATTTTTAAGCCATTATTTCTCAGCTACTTTTTTTTTCTGGTTCTCTCCTCTTTCCTCTGCTTTTGGTGACAGTCTACAGGATTGTTACACTTATTCTTCTGGTTCTTTCCCAGGCCTCGGTAGTTTTTTCATGTATGTGTGCAAATCAACACTTAGCCAAAGACAGTTTGACAGCAACGTAGAGCATGTGTTGGGCTCATGTTACATAAGACTCAAAAATTACTTTCTATTCACTTTGTAGTAGCCCTTGAATAGCAGACTAAGTCCTGTGATGTCACTATGGTCTGGGGAAGTCACTGAAGGTATTCCCCAGTAGAGTGAAGTGACTGGTGTGCAATAAGGATTAAGATAGCAGCAGTAGGTGATCACACTTTGTGTCCCAATAATGGCACAGCCTAATATTATATGCCTCCTGATGTGATGATGCAAAAGAGATACACATCATCATCTCTCTGCTATCTAACCAGAAGTGGGGGGCAGTCTATAAAACAAAAAGTCCCTGTGAGGGAAAACAATACAAAATCCTGGGGACTGGTCTGGATTAAAAGGAACTAAGGAGAGTAACAGTCAAATAAAGTACATGAAGCTGATCCTGGATTTTAGAAAACAATGAAAACATTTTGTGAGAATTAGGAAGATTATTTTAGATTTAGAGTATACAGTAAATATATTTGGGCATTGTTACATTTCTCAGGTGAGATAATGATAGTGCAGTTATATAGGAAGTTCTGATTTTTTTTTTATCCTTACTCAAGGACATGCTTATTGAATTTAGAGAGAGGGAGAGAAACATCGATGTGAGAGAGAAACATTGATTGGTTGCCTCACATGTGCCCCAATTGGGGACCAAATCCACAACCTAGATATGTGCCCGGACCGGGAATCGGACCCGTGACCTTTTGGTTTACGGGATGCTGCTCCAGCCAACTGAGTCACACCAGCCAGAGCAGCTGTTCTGATTCTTCAGAGATGTATGCTGCAGTACTTAGGAGGTGAAGAATCCTACTTTCATATGTTTACCTAAAAAAATAAGTGTACATGTATATAAGTGAAATAAGGAAAAAACAAAATGATAACTATGCTAAATGTATCATCCTTTTGACTTTTCTGTAGTTGAAATTTTAAAAAGATAGCATTGACGTGTGGAGGGGTTAGAGTAATGCAAGACAGTTAAAAAACCATGGTTGTCTTATAGTTGAAGCTTAATGGAGGTGTTAGAGGATGGCAGCTGGCATAGGAAGAAGTAGGATGCAACAAAGAAAATCTAAAAAATTTGAAATCTTCAAGTGATGTGAAAATTAGTTTTATTTCTTGGGTTGTGTGTTATAATAAAGTGACATTATTGCAGTTGCAGAATCATGACAATAAATAACGCATATCTCTTCTTTCCTAGTCTTTTGTCGCTGAGGCTATGTTACTCATGGCCACTATCCTTCATTTGGGAAAATCCTCTCTTCCTAAGAAGCCAATTACAGATGATGATGTAGATCGAATTTCTCTGTGCCTCAAGGTCTTGTCTGAATGTTCACCTTTAATGAATGACATTTTCAATAAGGAATGCAGACAGTCCCTTTCACACATGTTATCTGCTAAACTTGAAGAAGAAAAATTATCCCAAAAGGTAAGGTATATATCATAAAGCCATAAAAGTGCCTTGTGGCTTTAAAGAAAAATTCAGTCCTCTTATGTGAAGGCTGTCCCTATTAAAGGCTTACAAAAAGCTATCTTTCTTTCCATATTAAACAGAGACATGTTTGTTTTCTCAATACAGAAGGAATCTGAAAAGAGGAATGTGACAGTGCAGCCTGATGACCCCATTTCCTTCATGCAACTAACTGCTAAGAATGAAATGAACTGCAAGGAAGATCAGTTTCAGCTGAGTTTGCTGGCAGCAATGGGTAACACACAGAGGAAAGAGGCAGCAGATCCCCTGGCATCTAAACTTAACAAGGTAACAAAATGTCACATACACTGGTAAGTTATTTAAATTGGCTATTAAGAAAGTAATAATCAGGAAGTTGCTGCTCTCCTTTTTTAAAAGAAAAACAAGTTATAGAGCATCAGTCTTTGTCAAGTCACTGTGATTGATAGGTTTATTAAACATGATGGAAACTCAGAAGCTGGTAAAGTACTTTACTATATGATGGTACATGATTTTATAACTTGTTGAAATCATAGTGTAATACACAGTACTGGGGGATCCTTAGGCACTAATTAAACCTTTTAAAGGCCAGGGCTCTGGCCTCCTCCCCGACACCTTGCCCTCAGCTTTTCCTATGTCCTGCTGCTTTAAATAGGGCGATTCTACTTTTATATTCTTAATATATTGAGTTCCATATAGGATTTTATTTGGAAATCTGTACTACACTCAAAATATATAAATTTACAAATCATTGATCTAGTTTAATATCATTGTCTGTTAGATGAGTAAACTAGCTGAAATTAATTTTGTTGTCCAAGATAAGGTTAGTTGCAGAACTGGAACTACTAGAACACTTTGCCTCCTTTCCATTTGGGAGTTGATCTCAATGTTTGAGTTTAAGGTTTAAAAAAATTATTTTTAAAAATTGTGTAAAATTTAGATAATATCAAATTTACCCTCTTAACTATTTTTAAGTGTATAGTTCAGTGGCATTAAGTACATTCATATCTCCCTGGCCAGTGTGGTTCAGTTGGTTGGGCATCGTCCTGTAAACTGAAAGGTCACGGGTTTGATTCCTGTTCAGGGCACATGCCTCAGTTGCATGTTTGGTCCCTGTTCAGGGTACATGCAAGGGGCCATGTACCAATACTATTCTCTCTTGCATTAATGTTTCTCTTTCTCCTTTCCTTTCCCTCTCCTTAAAAATCAATAAGCATGTCCTCTAGTGAGGAATTAAAAAAAACATACATTCATATTATTGTGCATCCATCCCCAGAACTTTTTACATCTTGCAAAACTGAAACCCCATACTCATTAAATAATAACTCCCCATTCCCTCACTTCTCAGTCTCTAGCAACCACCATTCTACTTTCTGTCTATGAATTTGACTGCTCCGGGTACCTTACATTAGTGGAATCATACAATATTTATCCTTTTGTGACTGGCTTATTTCACTTAACTTGATGTCTTCAAGATTTATCCATGCTGGGGAGACTTCCGACCAAGATGGAGGCATAGGTGGAAATACTATGCCTCCTCCCAATCACAACCAAGATTAAGGACAACAAATATTTACAAACAATAACACAACCAGAACACAGAAAATTGAACTACGGAAGTCCAACAACCACTGAACTAGACTGGTAAGAGAGGCGGAGTCGGCAGCTGACGGAGAGGGAACGCGGCAGGAAAACACAGTGGCTGCCAGACCCGGGAGCGCTGGGGAGCATAGGTGGCGTGGAGCTTGCAGACCCCATATGTGGGGAGGAGACGAGCAGAGGAGACGAGCAACACAGGGCAGTTGGCCAACTGTGGACACACATTCCCATGCAGATAAACTAGGCAAGAGCAGGCAGTGAGACGGACCACACAGCCCAAGACCCCAGCGACAGGAAATAAAGCCTAAAAACACCGACTGAAAAGGTGTCAGGAGAAGCTCCCAGCCTCACAGGGGAGGTCGTTGGGGAGATTTGAAGGATCCTGGAGTGAGCATAGGCCTGCCCACCTGGGAACCAGTGCCAGGGGGGCCCAGTTTGCTTGTGGGAGGCAGCAGAGGGGATGCAAATCTGAGAGAGTGTGGAACATGCCCCATTGTTCCCTCTCTGACCCCACCCCCACAGACAGTGTCACAACCCTGCGACTGGGTTGACCTGCCCTGGTGAACACCTAAGGCTCCGCCTCTCATATGTAACAGGCATCACCTGACCAAAAATGACTCAAACAGAAGAAAAGCTCAGAGCCCCAGAGCCAATACTTTCAAGCAACCAAGAGATAGCCAACCTATCAGATGCACAGTTCAAAGCACTGCTAATCAGGATGCTCACAGAATTGGTTGATTTTGGTCACAAATTAGATGAACAAATGAAGGCTACACTAAGTGAATTCAAGGAAAATGCACAAGGAACCAATAGTGATGGGAAGAAAACTGGGACTCAGATCATTGGAGTGGACCAGAAGTAAGAAACAAACAACCAAACAGAAAAGAAGGAAGAAACAAGAATTCAAAAAAATTGGGGAGAGGCTTAGGAACCTCCAGGACACCTTTAAATGTTCCAACATCCAAATTATAGGAATACCAGAAGGGGAAGAGGAAGAGCAACAAGTGGAAAACCTATTTGAACAAATAATAAAAAAGAACTTCCCCAATCTGACCAAGGAAATAGACTTCCAGGAAGTCTAGGAAGCTCAGAGAGTCCCAAAGAACTTGGACCCAAGGAGGAACACACCAAGCCACATCATAATTACATTAGTCAAGATTAAAATGAAGGAGAGAGTTCTAGAAGCAGCAAGAGATAAGGGGACAGTTACCTACCAAGGAGATCCCATCAGACTGTCAGCTGATTTCTCCAAAGAGACCTTACAGGCAAGAAGGGGCTGGAAAGAAGTATTCCAAGTCATGAAAGGCAAGGACCTACATCCAAGACTGCTCTATCCAGCAAAACTTTCATTTAGAATAGAAGAGCAGATAAAGTGCTTCTCAGGTAAGATCAAGTTCAAGGAGTTCATCGTCACCAAGCCCTTACTGTATGAAATGTTAAAGGGACTTATCTAAGAAAAAGAAGATAAAAAATATGAACACTAAAAAGGACAGCAAACTCAGTTATTAACATCCATACCAAAAACAAAAGCTGACTAAGCAGACACCTAAAACAGGAGCAGAGCCACAGAAATGGAGGTCACGTGGAAGGTTAGCAACAGGGGAGTGGGAGAAGAGGGTGGGGAGAAGGTACAGAGAATAAGTAGCATAGAAGGTGGAGAGAAAATAGACAGGGAGAGGGCAAGAGTAGTGTGGGAAATGTAGAAGCTAAAGAACTTGTGACGCATGGACATGAACTGAAGGCGGGGAGTGTGGGTGGGAGGGGGTGTGCAGGGTGGAGGGGAATGAAGGGGGGAAATGGGACAACTGTAATGGCATAATCAATAAAATATATTTTAAGAAGATTTCCATGCTGTAGCATGTGTCAGAATGTTTTTTTAAGGCCAAATAATATTTTATTGTGAATATATACTACATATTGTTTACCTGTTCATCTTGTTAATGGACACTTGGGTGGCTTTCAGCTTTTGGCTATTTTAAATAATGCTAATATGGACATGAATTTACAGGTACCTGTTTAAGGCTCCGCTTTCTTTTCTTTTGGGTTATAACCAGAAGTGGAATTGCTGGGCTATATAGTAATTCCACTTTAATTTTACATAGCAGCTATTTTACATTCTAACTCCCAGTACACAAGAGTTCTGCATGTCCTTGCTAACACTTTTCCTTTTTGTTAAAAAAAATAGTAGCCATCCTAATGAGTATGAATTGGTATCTAATTGTGGTTTTGATTTTCATTTCCCTAATGTTAAGTGATATTTGGCATTTTTCCATGTGCTTATTGGCTATTTGTATATCTTTGGAGAAATGTCTATCCAAGCTTTCAGCTCACTTTTTAAATCTGGTTGCTTATGTATTTTTGTGTTTAGTTATAGTAGTTCTTTATATATATTCTGGGTGCAAGTCCCTCATCACATATGTGATTTGCATATATTTTTTCCCATTCTGTGAGTTGCTTTTCACTCTGTTGATAGTGCCCTTTGGTGCATAAAAATTTTTAATTTTGATGTAGTTCCATTTATCTATTATTTCATTTGTTGTCTGTGTTTTTGGTGACAATATTATGTCCTAAAACTACTATGTTTCGGATGTTTTTAAAAATTTTGGGGGGAACATTTAAAAAATTATCTTCATGGAATTATAAACATTTCTTGTTATATAATCTGTTTATTTCATTCCTGAACTTGGGTAGCAGGGACTGCCACATGATCTGAATATTATTGGGTTCTTGAGTTTTGGAGAACTTCTAGTGAGTTTAGATACTGAGGGGTTTAACTAAAATGTATCCACATCTATTTCCTAAGTTGTATGTTTGTTGAATGTATTTGCTAGGCATATTTAATGTCTTTCTACTACTGAGATATAAACTCTAGGACCTGTTATTTCTAAGGCCCCTGTTTTATTTACTGTGACTGCATTACAAAACAATTTTATTATACCTGTTTCAAAATGACTTGTCTAAACTAAGCACACCTGTTAATTACATAACAGACTTAATCATTTGGCTAGAATATGTTTGGCTAAATTGTGTCAGTCATTTGATTATCTCTTTGTTTTTGTTTGACAGGTCACGCAGTTGACAGGTTTCTCAGATCCTGTATATGCAGAAGCTTATGTTCATGTCAACCAGTATGATATCGTCCTGGATGTGCTCGTTGTGAACCAAACCAGTGACACTTTACAGAACTGCACTTTAGAGTTAGCTACTCTGGGTGAGGAAGTTTACCATAAAGGAAGGGTATTTATAGTAAATATTTATGACGGATTATTAAGGATGTGCACATGTTTTAGGATAAGAATTCTCTTGAGCCCTTTGTGACATTTCAGTCAAGGCTGAGTGTTAAATTTAGTACTTCGTCTTTTTCAACTCCAGTTTTTGGAACCTCTGTGGTACTTTCTTGTGCTTATGCTCTAGTACATCCAAATAGGTTTATTCACTGAGCTCGATTGCAAATACAAATTTTTCCAAATAGAAATAAGAGCTGTTTAAGTTACAGATTTACCAAGTAGCTCACTTAGTTAAATTTTTAATTTCCTTAGTACAGAACTAAGTATTTTCTGAGTCTATAACCAATATATACTACATGTGGCCAGAGCAATATATCCTTAATATTTAGCAATGTGAAATGTCTTTTAGTTTTCTTATTAAAGAAACAGGAATTGGACTTTCTACACTTCTACATCTGGCTTTGAAGTTGGGAAATATAAATTGTATGCGGGAGCAGTGTGGTGCCCCTAGTAAATTCCACATGGGTTAAAGAGTTAACAAGAGTAGCCCTGGCTGGTATAGCTCAGTGGATTGAGCACGGGCCTGTGAAGTAAAGGGTCGCTGGTTCGATTCCCAGTCAGGGCACATGTCTGGGTTGCAGGCCAGGTCCCCAGTAGGGGACACATGAGAAGCAACCACACATTGATGTTTCTCTCCCAGTCTTTCTCCTTCCCGTCCCCTCTCTCTAAAAATAAATAAAATATATATATATATATATATATATATATTTTTTTTTTTTAAAGAGTTAACAAGAGTAACTCTTGACGCTATCGAGAAAATATACTTCTGCCATCAGCGCAGCTTGATGTCTATATAAAGAACTATGTTTCTAGGAATTTACATCTTTCTGTTGTTTTATCTTTCTTTGTAATGGATTATGTAGTTTATGACTTAAGCTTTTTGAGAAATTTGTGATCATTCTTTGAAATAAAATAGTATGCCCAAAGGACCCTCATGCACTCACACGTATGCACACACACACGTGAATTAAATATAGAATTATTCTATGTTTAAAAGGCTATTACCTTTTAAAAGAAAGTATGCATATTGATATGAATAATGTATTAAATGATTTATTTATTTTGTCCTCATAATATTTGAATCATAACCCTCTCTTGTTTCTTACTTTGCTAGAAACTATTAAGCTGCATGTATTTTAAAGTTTTACAATTTGAGAGGCTTATATATATGTCTTTCTAACTATTTCTAAATTTTTTTCAGGGGATCTGAAACTTGTGGAAAAACCATCTCCTTTGACTCTTGCTCCTCATGATTTTGCAAACATTAAAGCTAATGTCAAAGTAGCATCAACAGAAAATGGAATAATATTTGGTAACATAGGTAAGGCATTATTTTACAGCATGTGGTGTTTGAAAACTTTTATTAAAGAAGTTTTATAATGAGTCACTGTGACATTTCTGGAGGACAGAACCTGAATCTATTCATGCATTCATTTATGGAGCACCTGCTGAGATGCCAAGCACTGTACTATATTTTAGATATACAGAAATAAACCAGATAGAGTCACTGTCCTCAAGAAGCTGTCAAGCAAGCGGAGGAGATAAATAAATATATAATTACAATGCAGTGTGATAGGGGCTAGTTTATCTACTATGTGCTCTGGGGTCATGGGAGAAAATGCTAACAGTATGGAAGGCTTTGTAAAGGTCAATGGCATGTTATCAGAGGATAACATTTGAACTATTCTAAACTTTGCATAGGCATTTGTTGTCAAGTCACCAAAGGATGCTTCTACAGAGGCATTCAGTCAATAAACTTTTTCATTTTTATTTTTATTTTTTAGCAATTTCTGTAGTAGGGTGGGGGTCTATTGTGGTGAGAAGCAAATGATCTCTGTCCTCAGCTTCCAGTCAAGTAGAGGAGAACAGATATGTAAAATAGATATGTGTAATTCATAATGGTAACTGTTATGAAAGAAGCCTGTGGGAATCTATGAAGCGTTAGCTCAGTTCTCTCAACACGAGGGTGGTGGAGGAGGAAGGTCAGGATAGTCTTTGTGGAAGAGTTAATTCTCAAGTAGGGTTTTAAAAGATCACTAAGTGTTCTACAGATACACAGGGATTCAGCTGGAACAAAGGCATATTTATACCTGGAGTTTACATGGGCCAGAGGGTGGCAGTAGAAAAAACTGAGTTTAAGAAAGTTAGTGGGAGCTATATTTTGCTTGTCATGCTAAGGATTTTGTACTTTATCCTGCATGTAAATGGAGAGCCATTAAGGGATTATAAGTGAGTTACATGATTCAGTGTTTCTGTGACAGCACTATAGAAGACTGATCAGAAGAGGCAGAATGATTAACTAGTAGACTATTGCAGGAGCACAGCTGAGACATGAGAGAGCTTGAGCCACCTCAGTAGTGGTTGGGATGGAGAGAAGGGCTAAGTCTAATAGATTTTAAGGAGCTAGAATGCCTGGGACATGGTTACTGACTGAAGAGGGAGTGGCTAGAGTAACACTCAGATTTCTTTTTTATTTGAGGTATCAGTGGAGGGTAACATTCTACTTAAAAATCCAAGAGGCATTTTTCAAAGATACAACTGAAAAGAAGGGAAGAGACATAAATAAAGGAAGACCACCAAAAGGCTCAGGAATAACTTAAACTCCAGTTTCTTAATTGGGTTTATGTTTATGTCAATCACTAAAACAAGGAATATAGAGAAGAGAAGAACAAATTTGAGAGAGAGAGGGGGAGAAAGTTAAATCTTGAGCAGGTTGAGTAATAAAGTACCTGAAGGTATTCCAGGGCAATTTTTATATAAGTCGGGAACTTGAACCAGAGGTAAATATTTGTTTAAAAGCCATAGAAGTAGAGGGAATAACCAAGGGGGCTTAAAATTGAAAAGAGAAGAGATTTGAAAACCAAATCCAAGAGAACAGTAACAGCCTGGTCAGAGGAGACGCCTACAAAGGAATCTGAGGTATGGTAAGAGAAGTAAGGAAAATTTTTCAAGAAATGTCTACACTGGTAAAAGATCAAATAACATGAAATCTAAAAGAGAGGATCCTTTGGATTTGGTGATTAATGATATTAAAATTTTTCTTGTCCATGTCTTGGGCAGTGGTAATAAGTTGAAGACTAAATAGGAGGTGAGGGAATAGTGAATACAGACTGTTCTGAGTATAGGGCTTTGGTTTTGGTAAGGGTGAGAAAGGGCATTGGAACAGAAATGAAGGATGAGGGGGATTTATTTTTTTAAGATGAGAGAGTCTCGAGTATGTTCATAGGATGATTATAAGGGAAGCAAGTCAGTAGAGAATGCGAAGGTAAAGACAGTAAAAGAGGTAATGGTTGATGAACCCAAGCAGGGATCTCAGATGGCAGGAAGTATTAACCTTGAAGAGAATGGGCAGCACTTCTCTGATATAAAAAGCAAGAAGGTGAGAGTGGATTCAGAGAAAGATACATTTATTTCTAGAAGTGGGGCTGAAATTAAAGGAACATATTCTTGGGAACCTGTTTTCTCTGAAAGTAGATAAGGTGGGGGAGTGTCAAGAGATGAGGCTAGAAGGAGGAAAGGAAGGCTCCAATGAGATTATGACTTTATACCATGAAAAAGATAGTCATAGAAGCATATAATCTCGTGTCATTAAGTACCGGCTCAGCAATATTCATTCAAAAATATTAACCTGGCTGGTGTGGCTCAGCGGTTGAGTGCCGGCCTATGAATCAAAGGGTTGCCGGTTCGATTCCTGGGTCAGGGCACATGCCTGGGTTGAGAGCCAGGTCCCCAGTAGGGGCATGTGAGAGGCAAGCACACATCGATGTTTCTCTCCCTCGCCTTCTCTCTCCCTTTCCCTCTCTAAAAAAGAAAGAAAGAAAGAAAGATTTTTTTTTAATTACTTAAGCACCTACTATGAGAACACTACTATTTGTGTATTCTCCTGGTGTGCCTTACATACAGCAATTGAGTTTGAATCCTGGCTCCTACTACTTATTAGTTCTATGACCGTAAACAACTTAATTAATTTCTCTTTGTTTTTGCTTCTGCATCTGTAAATTGGAAGATAATAATACTATAACATAGGATTGATGTGAATATTAAACAAGTACTATTTGTAAGGCATTTAGAATACAGCAATGTTTGTACAATAAGCATTATATAAATATTTAATACCATAATTATTACTTGGAAATATTAAAACTTTTTAAAGTAAAATTTGCCTCTGGTGATTCAGAATTGTTTTTTGTGTGTATATTGCAGTTTACGACGTCTCTGGAGCAGCAAGTGACAGAAATTGTGTGGTCCTTAGCGATATTCACATTGACATCATGGACTATATCCAGCCTGCAAGTTGCACAGATGCTGAATTCCGTCAGATGTGGGCCGAATTTGAATGGGAAAACAAAGTTAGTCCTGGGAGATTTGCTCGAGCTCCTTATTTTTGTTTCTTTTTAGCTAGTGTTGAGGGATTCTTCTAGAAAATTAATCCCATTAAAAAATGTCAGATGTGAAAAGCAAAGTCTTTCAGTATCTGTTCTTGCAAATTAGCCTTAGTTGAAAGTCACTCAAGTTAGTTTGGTAAGTCGCTGTTGGAAATTTGTGAGAGTATAATTAATCTGATTGATTGATTGATTGATTGACAGTATAGACAATATTCCATTTCTTGTATGTATGAATAATACATTATCATTGAATTTGGTGTCCTAAAGAGGCTTTGCAAAGTCAGTGGCTTGCTGTACAACTTTCTTTGAGCCTTGATTTTTATTAGAAATATTTTAGATGCAGTGCTCTGTTGATTTTCTGCGAAGTTACCTATATCCAAAAGTTCTGATACCATCCTACAGTTTGTTGAGTTTTGTAGATGTCATTTATTTTTTTTGTTGTCTATCCTTCCTAACTAACTACTTGGAAGAATCGTCTCATATGACAAATGAGTGAGTGTTTCTCAATCCCAACATAAGAAATTCACAGCTTCCTCATTATAAGAATTATAATCTTCATAGATAAAAAAGAAAACAGCATAGTATGATTTTATGTGTCTTTATGTACTTGTATTGCTTTTAATAAAATTGTTTGATATTGAAAAGTTTTTTAATTACAATCTTCTTGACTTTTTTCTATGTCTTATACAGGTGACGGTTAACACAAATATAATTGATTTGAATGATTATTTACAACACATATTAAAGTCAACCAACATGAAATGCCTTACTCCAGAGAAGGTAAGGTTTGACTGAGACCTTCTGAAATCCAATAGAGAGGAGTATGGTAGATTCTAGGCTTTCTTGTATGTCCTCTAGTGTATTTTTGCTATTACTCAGCATGACAAAAGCAGCATCTTTCTGAACTAGCTAAAAGAAGTTATCCCATAGAATGTATGAATCTTTTTACCTCTTTCTTCTGTACTATATCAGTCTGCTTGTTCCTAGTGCCCCAATTGAATAGTCAAATTAGTTTCTCTTTTCAGTCTTCTCCCTTTCAGCTAAAGGCTTATTCTAAAATAATTTCTGATACTCAGCAAGAAAATATTCATGGTGTCTTCTGTTGGCTCTTCTTGTGGGACAGAATATATCTGTTTATGTAGAAAATTGTTGATATACTTTGCTTATCTGCTATGTTTGTATATATATGAAAAAAAGACCAGAAAGAAAAAATAAAGCTGTTATAATATTAATTTTATCAGTAAAAGAATGCTGCCAGATAAGTGAGTCCAACAGTACTCTGTGAGCTGTTGGATATACAGTAATTAACAAAATTAAAGTAAATCTCTTTCTTCATGGAGCTTAGGTCCGATGTGGGAGGCAGTCAAACAACTATAAGTAAACAGAGAATGTATAATTATGTACAAGTTGGGATAAGTGTTATTTCTTTACATTCAGGTTTATATAGACATGGTAAGATCCATACTGTGTACATGTGTAGTTCCATGAATTTAGACAAATTTATACGGTCATGTAATCACTACCAATGATAACTACTATTTTATGATAATTTATCTGTGTTCTTCAGTCTTGCTTACATGTAAGTTCCTTAGTAATAGTAAAGTAACAATGTATCACAAATTTCTTCCAGGCACTTTCTGGTTACTGTGGCTTTATGGCAGCCAACCTCTATGCTCGGTCCATATTTGGAGAAGACGCACTTGCAAATGTCAGCATTGAGAAGCCTATTCAACAGGGACCAGAGGCCCCTGTTACTGGCCACATCAGAATTCGTGCGAAGAGTCAGGTAACAGTTGCTTTTATGAGATCATCCCTGAATTGAACAAGAGGAGGAAGAATTGAAGTCTTTCTTATTTCTGTGTGTAGTATTCTCTGTCCTACTAGTGTTTTGTGCTAGTAGGTGCATATATATGTAATGTATTCTCTGAATAGAAGTACAACTTAGGATTTATTAAAATGACTTACCTTTGGGGCCTTATTTTGGATATATACTTAAAACCAGATTGATTCCCATGGGGTATTTGTGAAATGAGTTCTTTAAAGTGTTTTTTTTTTAAATCCAAACTACAAATCTAGTGACCGTTTGTAAATCTAACACTAAAAGTACTTAATAACCAAGTAAGGTGGTTTTGGTGAGTCTGATTTGTACATCCTTGGTTTCATTGTCAAAGGTCATATTATCGAATGGGGTCTTGGTTACGATAGAATAACCTGCTGGTTTTACATAGTGTCAATAAATATAAACACTTTCATTCTTGTTTACAGGGCATGGCCTTAAGTCTTGGAGATAAAATCAACTTGTCTCAGAAGAAAAGCAGTATATAAGAAGAAACAAAAAGTCCTTGCAGCTTTACGGCTAGCATTAGGTATGGGCTTACTGGACTCCAGCATCTTTCGTACTCTTTCATGCTCTATGTTATGTAGGATCTGAGTTCATGCTGAATGCATTGCAGCCAGTAATTTATAGCCTTTCCCTTCAATCAAGATTGAATTTAAAATTGTAGTTTGTCTGTTGTTTTAACAGTTCTAAATGGTGTCTTCAAAGTATATGATGTTTCTCACATGTTCCAAGAGCATTTTCACAGTACAATAAACAGATTTATTCCTAAATCTTTTGTTATTTTATAAATAAATGTATAATTACATAATTTCAATTATATAGCAGTGGATTCCTTTTATTTGCATTATAGATTTCTATTACAAAGTTAAATTACTTTGAGTTGTATATATATATGAACTTTATTAAGAATTTACAAACCCACTAATGTGAAATGAGACAGGTGTTGGTTTACTGGATTGAGTTTTACTTAATATTCCTACATCAATATTTCTAAAAATGCCTCATTATATTCTAAAGAACTTTTCTCTGGAATTTAGCTCCAGGAAAAAGTACCAAAGAACTTGAGAAAACACATCCAGCTTCAGTTTAAAAGAGTAGTATTGTGAATCTTGACTGAAATAAACATACTATTCTAATTATCCTGAATAGTTACGAAAAACACATAACCCAAAATAGATTTTATTCATTCACATTTAGCTCTGGGTGTTCCTTTATATTTGTTAGGAATTAAATTGATTCCTGCCAGTTACTGAAGCTACACTGGGAGAATTCAACTCCAAAGGATTAAAAAAACTATTCTGTTTCCATGATGCCTCCCTGCTTTATTCCTCCCTTTTTTCTCACTTTACACCAAGCCGGGCACCATCACCTCCTAATATGATAACAAATGCTTTTCTGAGCTGAATTCCCTAGAGGCTGCTTGTGCTGTACTTTCGGCCCTTGCTGTCCTTGGGGATGATTGAGGTGGTCGGATCTCTTAGCTGGGTGGAACATTGACTGTTACACTTTGTCTTCCAGTTAGGCTTCACACTACATTCAGAATGAGTCCATAGATAAGGTCTGTGAAAGAGTGAAAGCAGCATCTCCTGTTTCAGCACTTGAGTGAAACTGGAATGATTTGTTTAGATTGTCAAGGAAATTGATACCTTGTATGATGTCATAAACTTTGTAGCCGATTGCTTGTTTAATCAAAAAGAACCAGAGGATTACCAGGCATTTGAGATTCCAGAGCATTGAAATCTCAAAGAGTAGGTGGCTACCCAATGAAAGACACTAGGGATGTAGGAAGAGAGTGTTGGGTGTTGGGTTGGTGCATTGAGTCAAAGTCTGGAGATTTGTGGTGAAAAGCAGAGTAACCAGTGCAACTTTTTTTGGATTAGATCATTTCCCAAAGTATGTTCCATTGAACATTAGATTTTTTTAAAGATTTTATTTATTTTATTTTTAGAGAGGGTAAGGGAAGAGAAAGAGGAGAGAAACATCAATGTGTGGTTGCCTCTTGAGTGCCCCCTACTGGGGACCTGGCCTGCAACCCAGGCATGTGCCCTGATTGGGAATCGAACAAGCCACCCTTTAGTTTGCAGGCCAGCGCTCAACCACGGAGCCACACAAGCCAGGGCTGAACATTAGATTTCTTTATATCATTAGGTTTTCTGAGAGAAAAAGCATTTCAAAGTCAAGTAAGTTTGGGAAAAACTTTATACTGTCCTGTACTGGGGATTCATTATGCACATTAGCATACTAAAAATTCCAAGAGTAGCCTTGGCTGGTGTCGCTCAGTGGATTGAGTGCTGGTCTGCAAACCAAAAGGTCCGGGGCTTGGTTGCCAGTCAGGGCACATGCCTGGGTTGGGGGCCAGGTCCCCAGCAGGGGGCATGTGAGAGACAACTAACCACACATTAATGTATCTCTCCCTCTCTCCGTCCCTTCCCCTCTCTCTAAAAATAAATAAATAAATAAAATCTTTTTAGAAACATTCCAAGATTACTTCTGTAAAGAAAGCAGATTAGTTTGCTTTAGTCCATCAGATCTTAATCTTATTTTGACCAGGGAATTCTTTTTTCATAGAACACTCATTCACAATATGTAGGACAAGAAAACTGACATCATATTAAATATTTTGGTTTTGTATTCACAATCCATCAGTATTGCATTTAAAATCTCAAGAAATTATACCGCACACTGGGGGGAGTGGAATGGGATGGGAGTAAAAGACAGAAAACTGTGCTTGAACAACAACTAAAGTTAAAAAAAAAAAAGAAAAATAAATAAATTATACCACTATGTCCTAGAGTATGCCGCTGTATGTTTATGTTGATAATGGTGAGAAAATTGCCTGCCTAAAATATTCAGGTCATTTTTGTTGGGGTTGAATTGGCTCACATTGCAATTTTCTTAAATTCCTAAATATGGAAAACAAAGATGTTACCACAGTTGCCACATATCTATTATACATTAAGCTATTTACTTCCTTAGCATTTTATTAACCTGCTTTGTGCAGGTAATGTAAACTACACAATTGGATAGCAGCATTGCTTAGAGAAGCTGTTTATACTGTGCTTTCTTAATTAGGATATAATATACATTTAAAAGTGGTGGCTTCTCACAGTGGACGATAGTGGTCCGCCTACTGTGGCTCAGTTGGTTGGGCATTTTCCCACAAATGTAGAAGTCATGGGTTCGGTTCCCGGTCAGGGCATGGGAGAGAAGCAACCAATTGATGTTTCTGTCTCACATTAATGTTTCTCTCCTTCTCTTCCTCTCTCTTCCTCTCTCTCTAAAATCAATGAGCATGTCCTTGGGTGAGATTAAAAAATAGAAAATTAAATTTAAAATAAAAAAAATTAAAGGAGAATATACTATATAATTAGGACCATAATGTCTAGTAAGAAAATAAACATAGTATCTGACACCAAGCGAGGGCATAATAGGTAAATAATTGAATGAACTTCTCTGTAAATCTTGGGAGAATTAAATGGCCCTTGTATTTTGCTGTCTTGACACTAGAGGGGGTTCTGTGCAGTTACTTTTATTTTGAGATTAGAAGTGATGGGAATTTCAAGTTGTTTTCAGTGATACTTTGATAGCTGTAAGAAACTTTTCTTTGTGATTTATAAGTATTATAGGAGACAAAAGAACTCACTTCAGGATTCCTGAAAAGACAAGAGAATCGAAATACTTTTAGAAACTCAATGTCAGATGTGAAATATCTATGCAATGTATTGGGTAAACTAAGTAGTTTTACTGGTCACCTTTGTCTTCCACACTGGTAAATGTTCTTAGCTAAACCTTTCCCTTAAATCAAGATTCAGTTTAAAAGTATAGTTAAAAATAATAGTAATTAGCCCTGGCTGGTGTGGCTCAGTGGATTGAGTGCCAACCTGTAAACCAAAGGGCTGTTTGATTTCCAGTCAGGGCACATGCCTGGATTTGCAGGCCAGATCCCCAGTAGGGGGCAAGCAAGAGGCAACCACACATTGATGTTTCTTTCCCTTCTCCCTTCCTTGCCCTCTCTCTAAAAATAAACAAAGTCTTTTTAAAAATAATAATTAATTGCAGTTTTTCTTTTGTTCTACGTTCTGAATGCTCTCCTCAGAGTCGAGTCAGATATATCTGCTCCCTACATACTGCCCTCTCCCAAACTCTTATATCATAAGTATTATTTGGCCCCCTCCTTGGGCTCTGTTCTTCTCCCCCTACTCCCCTGCGAAGTCGGGGGCCCAAAGAGTTAATGAGGTGTAGAGCAGATGTTTGTTCAAAAAAAGTGTGGCGTCCTATCTGCCACTTACATGCTGTGAGGTCTTAGACAATGGTAAGTGGCTAATTTATTGAATGAGTGCTTTTTCCATGGCATGGGTAATCCTCCTGATGACTTTATGAGGCAAATATTAATGTCATTTACTGATGATGATTATACCTCAAAATGAGTATTGATAAGAAAATTGTATTAAGTATATACAGTATGTAAGTAATACACACAGAGGAGAAGTTGTTATTAATTAAGGCTTAATAGTAAGAGTTGAACCCAGATATAAAGCCAGTAGGCCTGACATTAAAGCCCTTGCAACTAACTAGTCACACATTGCCACCACTGCCTGAGCCCTCTGTGCCTCCGTTTCCAAGTTTGTAAGGTGCTTATAATGTTTGCTTCATGAAGTTGATCTGAGGAACAAAATGATACAGTGTATTTATTATGACTATTCGGTACATAGTAAATTTTGTTCCATTTCTTCCCCCATTCACCTTTAGTTCTTACACTGCAGAGAAAACAGACCTTGTTCCCCTCACTATCTTGATCCCTCCTTCAGAATTTAGGTCCTAATTTTATACTGTCCTTGAATGCTTTGTTTTTGTTTTTGTTTTTTAAACCAGTAACTTAAAAGAAACTTCAGTTCTCTAGAATTCTTTATTTGAGGTATCATTGGTCCTCAACCTTGTAACAGTATTTATCATGTCAGTTTTTTAAGTGGCTGTTGACACTTCTGTTTATCAACTTTTGTTACCACAGCTCTGTGTAACCGTCACAACCCATTTATCTACTGTGATAAATGACCTGTGATGAACACACTGGTTTGGTTTCCTTTCAGAATGACAACCAAATAACATTCTTTAACAATCGAGCACAGAAATAAATGCAGCTAGGTTATAATAACAATGCAATATTTAGAGTTGCTCACTCTGATCAAAAGTCACTTCTAGCAATCAGACCACTTTTGAAAAATTTTCTCTAGCGTGGCAGGATCTCTTTGAGAAGTCAGGCAGGAACAGGAGGACACAAATGGGAATTATGCCTTTTATGTGGTGTTCTCTGTGTATCAGGTTCTGAGATAACTATGTATTTTTGAACAACTGTAAAACGAACAAGATACGAAACTGAAATGCAGGAGGGTGGGCTGAAGTAACCCTGAGGGAGTCTTCCGAAATCTAATCTCAATACTCAGAGTGGCTTTCTGAAAATAGGCGTGTCCATCTGGGCCTATCTCTTTATCTGCAAAATGAGTTAACTGACTGCTTAAGAAATTGGTGCTAAAGAAACCAAAAGCCTTGTGTTTTTATAGCAACTTCTTCAACAAACTTTACAATCAACTGGAATATCTCCACCTAGATACTACCCACAAATACCTGAAAATCACCATGAAATGGAACTTAACTTGTCCCTCAAACTTGTTCTTCCGCTGTGTTCTCTGGTCACTTACGCTAGAAACCCAGCAGTCAGCCTTAACGCTACCTTCACCCAATTCTCATCAGACATTGTCTCATTTTCTTCCGCAGTATTTTTCTAATCTTTTTTTTTTTAATTAACTCCTACTGAGATTACCCTGATTGAGATTTTTGCCATCTTTATTCTAGCCTACTGCAGTGGCCTAACCATAAATTTCACATATATTTCTAAAACTAAAGCCTATGCTTTGACCTGGACCACATGC
>PVKM010023528.1:0-21092 GCA_004027735.1 Carollia perspicillata | reverse complement strand
TTCCACCGGCGGCTCACAGCGCTTCCACCGCTCTTGTCTTCCTCCTGTTGCTGTTTGTCTGGTCTGCATCCCTCCGTCCCCCAGCTCCCTGCAGACGATTTAAAAACTGGATAAAGAGAAGGTATCGTTTGCTTTCCCACCCCTCAAGGAAAATAAAAAGCTTCCACCATTACCAGCAAGGATGGCGATTTATTCATTTTGATTTCGTTTCTAAACTCTGGGAGCACCAAGGAAAAGAAGGCAACTCCTTTGTCTTCCCCGCCTCTTTGTCCCACTGCCACTCATTCCTCTCCTCAATCCCTGGGTCTCATTCGAGATCTCCTTCCCTGTCTCTCTTTCTCTCTCTGTGTATGTGGGTCTTTCTCTTCAGCCCATTTCTCTGCATAACCAAACTGTGCCCAATAGATCAGTGCGCCGCTCAGCACCCTGGGCCAGCCTCCATCTCATATCCCACACAGCTGTCGCCCACCGGGTTGTATTTTCAACCTTGTTTCAGCACCCCTGGGCGGTGTGCACGCCGAGTAACTTGGGTCCTTTCAGCTCTTTGGATGATCTTTTATTTTAGTGACCCTGGGCGGACCACAGACGGAGCTCAGGCTGCAGACCGAGACCTGACCTCCTTTCACTCGGCGGTGTCCAAGGGGCATCTGTGGGAGAGCCGCGTTTTCAGGCGACAGTTTTGGGATGGTTGAACGTGCCCAAGTGAGTGTGTGTGTGTGTGTGTGTGTGTGTGTGTGTCTGTGTATGCACCCACACACACGGTGCTGCAGAGGGGCTTATTTATTTGCTGGATGCTATTTGATTCCTACAAAGTAATTTTAAAGTTTTTTTTTTTCTTTTTGTCAGAGAAGGAGATTGGGGTTGATTCCAGCTACTGAGGAAAAGACCTTTCCAGAGAGCGGTTAGTGCCCATTATGTGTCACAATCCACATAGGGCACCGAAAGAATCAGGGCTGAGCGAAGGGACAGCACCTCCGTGTGAGGCCTAGAAATAGCACGGGGGCAAGGAGGTCGCTGGACAAAAGCTCCAGGATGATTCAGACATAAAGCAGGCTTTCTGTGACTGAGGACTCTGTGAATCTGAACACCAGGGCAAAGCATGACATGTGGCTTTAGTGGAAGTCTGTGGTTTTCTGAGTACTGCAGTGGCTGAGGATGAAGGTCAAGTTTTTCAGTACGTTCAAACAGCACACTAGAAATTTAGGGAGTTATTATTTACACACTGATGGATCTTTTTCAGCGAGTAGGTTGCCATTGTTGGGCTCCTAGGCCTTACAGAGATTTGTGGGCAACCTGGGGGAGGAAGGAGAGGCCCGATGGTCTAGAGGTCGGGACAAGTTTCTCCAGTGGCCTGAACGTTGGAGAGCCCTGGAGTTTCGCCTTTAGACCGGGCCCTCGCATGCAGACTTATAGGCAGCTGAGCTGAGCTTCCTGCCTCGTATAAATATAATAGTAACTCAGAATCATAGCATTTAACTCCAGAGATACTTGCATGATCACCTCTCCATTGCCAGCGGGAATCCTCAGAAAAACTGCAAAACAGGTGAGTCTTGCTTCAGTGCCTTCAGCTTCACACCGTCTTCTCCCTCCTTGCCCAGCCCCTCATTTCCTCATTCCCTCTCAGCTGGCGGTCCTGTGCTCCTTGCCTCCTCCCACTAAAAATTCTGTGGAAAACACTGACCTCAGTCACATCTCACTTAGCGGGCTGTAGCCCCCATTCTCTTACAAAAGGCTTCACCCTTCATGGAAGGATAGAACGTGGGTTCCACAGGGACAGATAATTGTGTCAGTTTCATTCACTGTTGTATCCCCGGGACCTACCGCAATGCCTGGCCTATAGTAGATGATCAATACATTTTATCGAATGAATGAATCAACTATGTGAATCCAAATTTTGGGCAACACATAAGACAGCTTTCCTTGCGCGTGTGTGTGTGGGGGGCGGGGGTAGATGAGGGGGTAGAGAGGCACTGAGACTGCTCTTGCTGACTCTGGAGTTTCGCATACGGGCTTCCACCTCCTCGGCCCCCCGCATAAGGTCAGTCCAGCAGTAACTGTTTAAAGATGTAGCTTTTTTTTCCGGCAGGCTCTCTGGGATCCTAAAATCCTCTGCTTTGGTTCCTGGCAAACTTTCCATACTCTCAGGACAAAGATGGTTTCCTTTCCCATTCTCCCAGGCCCCCCAGCTTCATTACTGTGACCTCTCCTCGCACAGTGGTCAGCGCCTCACATTCATTCGCCCCTGGGGGATAGCAGAGCTGCATATGCAGTGCCCACCTCTGTCCTTGCCGAGTGGAAATGGAACAGCGTCTTCCCTTTCGCAAACCTCCAGTGCCTGCATCTCCCTCGCCTGCCTCTCCCTGCACCTCCCTTGATCCGCTTGTGGAGACAGGGTTCAGGCCTAGTGACTTGGCCTTAGAGTCATGCCTGCAAAGGACAATGGCCCGGAGCTGTCCCTCTCTGAGGACTGCGCCTCATTAAGGTGAGAGATGGAAAGTTGACAATGGAATGAAAATATCTCAGGCTGTTTGGAGAGCTATTTTTAATGCGTGCAAGGGATGTGGCATTCCTTGTTTAGACCATCTTCAATTTGCCAGGGAGCTCTGTGAATGGAAAATGTGAGCCAAAGGCCTAAGGTGGAAAGGGAATATAAACGCTGGGGCCCTTGCAATCTGGAAATTTACCCGCTGTTCCAAGATGCTGGGGGTTTGAGTTCTGTGTATGTTAGAGATGGCTCTTCTTTTATTTCTTGATATTCTCTCTTCCACCTTTCAGCTGGCATGTAAATACCCATCAGCACCCCGGTCTGCAGGACCATCCCAGCCAGCTGTACCATCCACAGCGTATTGTATACATAATGCAACACCATTAGCTGTAATGCTGCCACACAGCAGAAAGAGCGCTGGGAGGTGCTGGGAGGAAGGCAGGAAGCTGCTGATCGGCTAGCTCTTTTTTATATAATCATAAACTCAAACCCACATTTCTCTGAAAGCAAGAAAAATCACCCAACCACCTTTTGATTACACTTTTACACAAATTAATGTCATTTTCCTTTCCACCAGTATTGACTACAGGATTCAATTTGGTCCGGCAGGTGCTGGGTAACGGGAAGCCTGCTAAGAGCAGCTGTGTTAACAGCATCCCTCTTGAGAGAGGATTCTCTGAGGAGGGGGCGAGGAAAGGGGGAGAGGATGAAGAAGAAGATGAAGAAGAAGAAGAAAAGGAAGAAAAAGAACTTGCACACACAGGCGTATCCCCATGTGCTGCTGCTGTGGCTGCTTGCATGCGTCTAAGATGGCACCTTGGTGCCCTGCCACATTCGGTCTCCTTGGTACCGAAGCGGCGCTCAGCTTCTTGTCACTGAGTGGATGATGATTATCTGCACCAGGGTCTCAAGGGTGCTCAAGCTTTGCTGGCGATTGGAGCTGAGATGCTTCAGCTGAAGGATTTTAAAAGCTGTACAAGGCCAAAGAACCATTACCAGTCACTTGCTGTGTGATGCCTGTTGAAGAGGGGGTGGGTGTGGAAAGGAGGGGTGCTGGGGGGCAGGAGAGGGGAAGGCCTGTGATATCTTTATCTCCTCCACTCTCCTCTCTCCCCACCACCTCCTCCTACCTCTGTACCTCCCCACGCCTTTTTAGCCACAGTACCCTTGCTGAGGCATGACAAGGTTATGTCAGTGTGGTCTGAGAATCTATTGATCACGGCCATCAAAGATCTTTGCAGGAGTTTAGGGATTTGGTGCTTTGCATAACACCCCACTCATCTCGATTAACTCTTCCTATCCCGGCCTGGGCTCCCTCCACCTCTGAGCTGAGCTGTTGGCAAAACTTGCTAATTTCTGTGACAGCTCCTTTCTGAACCATACTCATAAGGCTGTCAAAACCATTGTAATTACTCCTATAACAGAGCTCAGGTGCATGACCCAGACAGCAAAGAAGTGGAGGGATTGGACTAGACATAAGGGGAAAGAAAAACATACAGTACTAACTGCCCCCAACACATGTGCACATACATGATACATGTATTCACTTGCCTTGTCTTTCCCTTGAAGGAAAGGCCCAACAAGTGAAAAGGAGCTCATCAATCCCCTACTCAGGTAATTTTTCTTCTAATCAGTGAAAAAGAAAAGAAATGCCAGAAAGCATTGAGTCATGCACTTGCATTCTGTGGCATGTGAACATTTTCAAACAATGTTCACTGAGCGTGGGCTGGTGAGCCAGCACTATGCTAGGTGCTGGGCTGAGCAGGAGACAGAAGAGACAAAACTCCCTGTCCTCACGGAGCTGACAGTCTAGACGCATTGACGCAAACTGCTTGTCTTTGGAGTTTGTGAGCAACTGAAGCCTTCCTGTGACCAGAGGATGATGGCATCAGTGTTTCTCCCAGTGTGATTTGCACAAACACAGACAAACATGCACACACTACCATATAATTATGATAGGTTTAAATAATGCAAGGCCAAGGAGAGACCAGGGACACTTCTCTTTGTGGCCTACAAAAACAGAAAAAACTAAAATGCCCCAAATCCTGGAGCCTTGGAGAAAAGTGATTCTAGTTTTTCAGCCCTGAAGGCCCACTGCGTCATGGAAGGCCTTTGCATTGGCCTGACTCTCTCCATTCCAAAGGACAATCTCCAGGGCTTGTTGTGCCTGGAAAAGTCCAAACGCATCTCACAGTAAATGAGAGGGGACATTTCCCTGGAAGGTACTTGGATGGGCAGTGCCTGCAGGTACCCGACCACAGGTGTCCTGGGATAGAATGGGGAGAATGGGAAAAAATGCAGTAATGGGTACAGTGGTGTTGTCCTGGATGGGAGGCTGAACCAGGATGCAGAGGAAGAGGACAGGGCTTATGGGCTGGCATGGTGCTGTGCGAAAGGCGCTGGGAGCCCTTCTGGCAGGCAGGGCATCTTTAAATCCCTGGACTGTGCTCAGCCTGAGCAAGGCAGAGTGCCCAGTTGCCCAGGGACCAGAACACATTCCTGCTGGCCAGAGGACACTCACTGGCTTCTGTCTGCATCTGGCAATAGAAGAGCCTCTGCTTGTTCCTCTCTCCTTTAGCACTGGGTGTCACTACAGTGAATGTGGTTCTTTTTAGAGACCCTATTGGAGCCTGGAATTAATCGCCTGGCTGGGGAGAGCACAGGGGTAAAGGCTGGGAGAGAGAGAGCATCTAGAGGAGGGGAGAGAGGGACCATCCTGGCTGGGGGATCCCCAAACTTCTTATCCATTCCTGCCCTAAAAACCTCATTTGTGGAGACTGATGCAATGCCCCGACATCCTATGCACTAATGTGCTGTCTTTGAACACTCTGGGGGCTCTAGAATGGAATCCTGTGCTTATGTTTATGGTGGGATGAGAGCTCTCCCCTAACCACTTTGAGGGGCTATGGTCTTTGTGGCCCTTTCCTCGGAGGCAGGGACTTCCCATTGGGAATGGTAGCACTTGGCAACCTCACTGTTTGACCCCGGAGCCCTGACCCCAGAACTATCTGAGTGGGAGTCGTGGAGGTCAGAGTAGCACCGGGAAACCCCAAGTTTCCAACTGCAGCTCGGGGGAGAGGAAAGAGGGCTTCTTCTCTCTCTCTCTCTTTTTTTTTTTTTTTACTTTTTTCAATCTTTATGCTGTCTTCAGTGTTGGGGAGCTGAATTTTGGGTGGTTTTCCTCAAAAACATCTTGTTTTGGTTATGTACTGCCCCCATCACACGATTTTGAATCACACAATGACTTTATTGATGAGGTCTCCCATCTCAAGGCAGTATGTTAAGGAATGAAGAGTCTAGGTCCACATGAGGTCACTACCAGCCAAGCCCAAATCAGGGGTGCAAGCAAGGGAAGTTGACTCTTCCTCCAAAGAAATTTATTTCTGAGAAGACAAGCCATGTGTGGTGTGAATGTGTGTATGGGTTTCACTCATGTGCCATGTGACAGCATAACTGGGTGAACACGATAAGCAACTTGAACTTGGACTTTGTGATTCCTTGTGTATTTTTATCATAAACAGATACATGAAAACAGAATAGCCAGACTTCAGCCCCACCTCCAGAAGCCTTCTTCTCATCTTTCTTCTCCTTCCTCCTCCTCCCTCCTCCTGCCTCCTCCTCCTCCTTCTCAGACAGTTTCACTTCTGCCATGTTTTTTCGTTTCTCCTTTGGGTTCTTTCGCCTTTCTGAATACCTTTGCAGTGAGGAGCCAGCTTCCTCCCTACCTCTTCTCACTTCTGCCGTTTGTGATCTTGCTGTTTTAATGAGAGCGCAGTAATAACTACGGAGAGGTGCTGACCACATGACCAAGGAACTCACCCTTAACCAGGCAGCTGTGGATGAGGTGCCAACGGGACAGACAGGAGAATTAAAGTATTTATGCCAAAATATTGGAAGCACACGCAGAATTAGTTCTTCCCGTGTTAGATATTTCACTTTTGGCAAGTCTGTATTTAAAAATCTTTTCTCCTTGTTTTGCTTAAAGTATTACAATAAGCCCTGGATTTTTCACAGTTACACTTGTATATTTTCACAGCTGTTTTAATCAGAAAAAAAATAATGTACTTTTGATAGTTCAGAAATCTATCACTGGCAAAAGCTTTGCAAAAATGTGCTACAGAGCAGAGTGGAATCCTCACCATTATATATTTGGCTGGCTATTTGAAATTCATAGAATTTCCCCCAAATATTTCTCTTCTGCAATTCTTGCCTAAATTAATCTAATAGCTTGGGCTGACCTCTCTGGTAATCTCTTTTGTTATTAGCACAGGGGTTGCTATTGTTAACATTCTTTGGAAACCAAACATGGCCTGGCTGTCACTGGAGGAAAGCACAGTGGCTATTTTTGCTCATATTAAAAGTATTTACTCAAATAAAATATACAACACAGTGGATAGGCAGGCCGGGCAGTCTCCCTGATGGCTTTATGGCCACTGGCTTGGCTACAGTGCTCTGCTGGATTTCCACAAGCAGCACAGAAAAGAACTTGACTTTGGCTTCTCCATCTGTGGCACATACAGACTCACAGACCCACACTTCAAGGGTTGGGCACGGTGAGTGCACAGGGTCTTGGGTCCAAGTGCTGGGCACGTGTTACGCACGGCACAGGAACGGAACCTGCCCTGGGTAGAGTTCTGTGGCTGCACATCAACAGCGCCCACCATAATTCAAAAAACAAAACAAAACTAGAAGAACTTGCAACGAGGGAAGGGAAAGATGGGGAAAGGACAAAAGAGATGAACAAAAGTCTCAGTTGCCCTTGTCTGCCTGGCAAAGAAGAGGCAGATTTCCAGGGAGGGAGAAGCAGTGGATTAATGTGAACTTTAATACTGAAGCAGTGTGTGTGTATTGCTGGTGACCACAAGACATAAATCTTGCAAGTACAATATACAATATACAATACGATGCAGCCCCCCAGTTTTCCCCCCTCTCCAGTCTCAATTTGTGTGTATGTGTTAAGTGCTGTTGAAAAATAGTGACCTTTAATAAAGGATTGTATCCTGCGACTATTTTCCCAGACACACAGTGACCTTTCAAACCAGACTGAGGTGAGGGGGTGTGGAGTGTGGACTTTGAACTGGCCAGACCCCGCTGTGCTCCTCTGTTAGCCTGGCCACTTTTTATTGTGTCACCAGGGAGCGTTCTGTATGCAAAGCAGGCCGGGCTGGCAGCCTGAACCTTTGCAAATCAATTTGTCTGTGAAGGCGAGTCCACTGGAGTGAAAGATGGTCTAAGAGGGCACACTGCCCCCTCTCTTTGTGACATCATTGCCTGTGGTACTCTTGTCAGTCATGTCTGCCCAAAGCACTGTTGGAAAGAGGGAGAATGCCAGGGCTGGGGGTGAGGGTGTGGGAGGGTTAATCCTCATGACCGACTGTGTCCTGAGAGACAAGGGGCATTCTTAATAGGACAGAGCTGGGGGCCAATGATCCGCCTGGCTGGGAGGGTGACAGGGGAGGACATCATTTATACCGGATATTGTCGCCTGGCTGTGGCTGCCAGCCCTACTCTTTCTTCTCCCCTCCCAGTCTCAACATGTTACAGGAGGGGGGATTCCTATCTCCCTCAGACCAGGAGAGAGCTAGGGTTCTGCGGAAATGTTAAAGGTGGCAGCAGCAATAGAGTTTGTCCTGCCCCCACCCCTGCCAATGGAGATGGCATCCGTGAACTATGTAACCTTTGACTGTATTTCTTCAAAGACCCTGATCCGAGTTACAATCCCTTCTCACAGCAAATCTCTTTGTAAGGGTTAGCATTATTATTTGATCCCCTCAGTCTTTCCAACACCCAGGACTCTACATTAATCAGTAGCTAAAAATGCCAAGAAAGACAGAAAAATTCAATTACTTTGTTTCCTAATTCAAATTTCTTTTAGAAGCCTCTCTAAAGATACGAAAATCCTGCGTTTTTCACAAAACAGTGGTTAGATCAATTTCTGTGTAAGCAATTAATCATCTTTATACTCCACAAAAGATGGGGAGCAAAAGTTTGACCTACTATCGCAATGCTAACTGATGAGTCTCTTAGTGAGCAGCCTGGCCGGAGGACCCGAAACTCCTGACCCACATACAGGGTGAAAACAGGACCCTCCAAGAGGAGGACAGTGGTAGTTACCCCGATAGACTCTGGAGCTGGATGACCTGGAGTTCTAGTTCTCAAACTGTGGGAACTTCGGTTTTCATATCTAAAATGGAAATGATAAAGAACAGTTTTAAGCCTTGGTTTCCACATCTGTACAATGGGAACAATAAAGAACAGCCACCCCATAGAGTTCTGGCAAGAATTAAAAGTTCAGGCCATCTATGCTGCAGAGTAGAGTGCCAACACACGGTCGACCTTCAGTCAGTGTTTGCCCTGGTAAGCATGTCAAACGCAACCATGACTGAGGTGGAACGCTAAACAGGATGTGAGTCTGGTTCCAAACTCTGATATTCGGCCTCATTCTTAGCTTTATGCCTCTAATGCTTCCTCTTTGTCACCTAGAACTTTCCCTCCTGCCTGTCCACATTCCTTCCCAAATCTCCCATTACTTTTCCCTTGATTGCGAGTTCCTAATTAATAGGGTCAATAAAGCTGTTCTCCTCAAAATGAGATACATTCAACCAATTCCCCTCCACCATTTTCACAGAGAAACCCCACTTAAAAATTCCGTAGTTCTGGGGGGCGGTTTCTGTTAGACAGCAGCCCATCCAGTCACTTCGTGCCCTTTCCAAACGGGTGGCTGCTCTTGCCTCACAGTGACTTCCCCTTTTGAACCCTGCTCCCCCAAGCCTCTTCTCCTTGTCAGTCACCACTGACTCTCTGCGGGTCATCCTGTGATCCCATGTAGGAAGGACACGGTTCACAAATAAATGTTAGCACCCTATGCTTGGGGGCTATAACTGAAAATGGACCGGCAGTCGGGAAAACTGATGTGTGTGCAGCACAAGTACCATCACGTATGACATGTGTACATGAGCATGGTCCTACGTTTATGACACACATGTCCATCATCTAGAATCTCTTAAGGATAGTAACAAAATGCAGTAAATGAACAATAACAACAAACTCCAAACAGATAATACAGAAACAACAAAGATGATAATTTTAACCACAAGTTAGTGGTGTAAAATAAAGACCTTGAAAAAGGAAGCTTAAAAAAAAGTGGTTATATTGAGCCACGCTTATGAACCACTGAGGACTTCAGGATTGGAAGAAGACACACTGCTTATTAGAAAAACAATGAACAATGTATTCCAGACATGAAAGGATGATAGAAGCCGGATGTGCAAGTCCAGTAGGATCCTCTTTGCTAATTTATGGATTCAGTTGTCCAAGGGCCCAAATCATGTTTCCTGGATCATGGAACTAAGTGGTATGAAAGCTGAATCCAACACACACCAAATCCGATATGGGCGTCCTCCTGGCCCCAAGACTTCAGCCTTCCTTACGGAGAGCTCCACCACACGCTCTAAGTGGAGGGGCGTCAAGGCCACTGCAGCCAAGACCTGGGCGCGCCAGGCAGAGAAGCACGACAAGGGAGAGTAACCTGTGGGGAAAAGAGGAGCAGGAACTGTTCTTAGGTGGTGTCAATACCACTAAAAGTGCTTAGGAATGGCGCTTCCAGTGCACCAGAGGCAGAGTTGGGAACAGTGGTGTGGGAAGTCGGAAGCAGTGTGGCCTCCTCAAACTTGTTACGGTCTGCTCTGTTTTTCTTAGAACCTGGAAAACCCTGGTTGAATCCTTGTTTTCCACTGCTATTTATAGAGGGGATCACATTCTCTCTGAAAGACTCTTCTACAGTGAGAGAAAGTTGATTACTATTATCTATCGGAATGATGGGGAAAAATGAGAAGAGGTCAGAGATTCGCCATGAGATAAAAGGAGGGCGTTAGTCACCCAGGGCAGGGCGGCCACTGGTGGGATGGAAGTGAGAGTCTGGGAAGTGAAAGTGGTCCAGCAGGCGGGAGCTGACTGTGCTGGCAGAACCGCAGACCTTTATTAGGGAAAGGAAACTCGGACACGGTCCTTCCCCTCCATCCACAAAAGAGAAATAATGGAACCATCTTCTGCTATTATTCTGGCCGTAACATGTATTCTGACAAGGGTCATGTCTTGGGTTCAGTTGTTTCTCTACCTGTCCCCGAAGCATGAATGTCTTGATCAGTCTTAAGGTACATGGATGAGGAAAGTGAGACATGGGAAAGAGCAGGGCTTCTTACCCTTACATAGGCAATTTGGCAATTTGAATTCTTCATCCAATGAGAAGCCAGTGCCACACTTGGCACCGCTGACAGCAGGCTGCGAGCTCCCTGGTGGTTTCTAGTCACTTGAAGAAGTTGCGTGGCACTCATGATCCCTGGACAACGTGCTGGGAGCCCGTGTACAAGACCACCCCTGGGGTGTAGCCAGCACAGTGCCTGATGAGCCTGAGGTGCCCATAGGTGGAAATTGTCCCCTGCTCCTACACTTTACTGTGACAGTCCCTTCAACCACAGTGGGACGCCTTGAGGGCAGGGCCCATATCTCCACAGTAAGATTTCCCAGAGTCTAGCTCTGAACTGGCATAGGTTAATAGCATCTTCTCTGAATCTCAATGAACTTTATTTAGGAATTTTCAGTGCTTAGAACTTTTCTGATCTTCACAAGGGCCATGGAAAGCTGCTAGGGCTGGGTGCTATCTGGATCTTACACCTGTGGAATTCGGGGTCACAGGATAGTGCCAGTCACCACTGAGACCCAGGGTTGGGGCTAGTAACAAAGGAGCTTGATTTTGGGGAGGCACACCACAGTTTTCAAAGTGCATCCATAAAGTTGATCTCCAGGTGGAAGGTACAAAACCAGGATAAAGTACAAAACGCCTAGTTATATTTAAATTTCAGATAAACAGCAAATAACCTTTTAATATCTGTATGCCCAAGATATTGCACAGGACATACTTAGACTAAACTATTGTTATTGATATGAAATTCAAATGTAGTTGGGTATCCTTTCTCCCCGCTAAGTCTGGCAATATTATCTCCAAGTGGAGGACTGGCATCGTGTTTGAAGCACAAAGGCTGATAATATAGATAGTACAGATGTGGTCTGTACTCGAGCTCTGCAAGTTACTTTGTGTCTGTTGGTAAGATATCTCTTTTAAAATCCAAGCAGAATTTTCTTGTGTGCTCCTAGCCATGCTGTGAGGACTTAATGAGATAATTCATGTACAGTCTCAGAACATAGTGACTCCTAAAAAAAGTTGTAGTTAGTTATTATCTCTTATTCCAGCCTTTCACAGGCCTAAAAGGAGGCAGCCAGGCATTTCTCTACCCATGGAACCAAAGAGGAAACTGGGGTTCAGAGACACTCTGGGTTACAAACTCTGACTTCCCGTTCAGCTTTTCCTACTAGCTTGGTAATAATAGTCTTTCGCCTTGCTGTAATTTTGGCGTGGAAGAGCGGACTCTGCTGAGGAAGCTTGCAGTACTGCCCGTCTTCATAGACCAGGGAGAGCAGGCTCCTCCCTAAGAGGTGCAATCAGGAGCCTGATGAGTGTCTTTGCCCATCAGCACCTGTGGCCAGCAGGTAAGGGAGAGACATTAGCCCCTTGGGGTTTATGTCTCAAGGGGTTTAGTCATTAGCCCCTTGATCTGTGGGCCATGACCCAGGCCACAGTGGGCTTCCTTCCATCACTCTTTTGTGCCCATTGGTGGACCAGCAGGGGCTCTGCTCATGAGGAACCCATGGCTCAATTCTTGCCACCCACTTGCCTTCATCTGCAGGATGGCCTAATCTACCCTCGTTCCTGGCACTAATTTATATAACTCCTGGGAAGTTATGTATGAGTAGACACTCTGGATACAAGTGGTAGGAACCTAACTGAAACTAAAGGGAGATCTGGACTCACAGGCAGAGCAGCAGGATGGCTGCCTTAGGGAATCACTGGAGCCAGGGCTTGAACTGTCAATACTCCCTAGGTTCTGTCTTCATTTGGTCTAACCACAGATGGTTTCTCTCTTCCATAGAAGACAGGAAACGCCTTAGAATCAGAGAGGGTAATCTTCTGTATTAGTTCCAGTTAGAAAAATCTTGGGAAAGGGCCCTATTGGCCTATTTTAGGTCACATGCTCATCACTGACCAATCATTGTGACCAGAGACATGAGATGCTCATCCTTGTAGTTATCCCTGGGCCAATCATTGTAAACAGAGGGATGAGATACTTAGCCCTCATCGGAAGGTTGTGTTGGGAGGAGAGAAGATTCGAAGGGTTGGCATGAGGGGGTACTATCATCAGAAGAAGGAAGGATTGGTGCTGTACCTCCTTGTAAGTGGAGAGTTCAGTGGAAGGAGAGGCTTGATTGGGTGGGACTGGCTAGATCCTCTCCATGAGACAGAGGTGAAAGGTCACCTGGGTCATGGAGATGGGGTTATTGACCTCTATTTGGGTTCCTGCCTGACCACACATCATTTTGGTTTGGCTTGGGCATTGGGATAGGTCTGGTAGTAGTAACTCCTCCCCATCCCTTCAACAACAACAACAACAACAACAACAACAAATCCCCAGAGGCACGCTTATGGCTTGTGAGATAACTGACATTTTTAACACTTTTGGGGACAATTACATCCATGGACATTCTACTAGGCATTTACTTGATGCCTAGGACAATGCTAAGCACTTCAAGCATTTCACAGACAACAGAAGGAAAGAGCCTAGCCTTTGAGGAATTTATAATCTTCTTAGGTGGACAGAATGTCCACCTGTGAAACACTTAGAAAATCCTCTAAGGAAGTGCTGGTTGGTGTCTGCTGACCAGTTGAGCTCTGTGACACATCAGGGCACGGGGACTGCGCCTTGGGCTGAGAGACAGGGGAAGGCTGCCTAGAGGGAGTTGAGCTGGGGCTTGGAAAACAAACTGTTGGGTGAATGCAGGAGGCTGAATTCACAAATAATAAAGATTTAAAATTTTTCTTGTGATAGGGATAGGTAAATGAAAGCTGAGTTTTATAGAGCATGTAGCTAGGGTGAATGCTGCTTTAGGATGAGGACCCAAGATTCTTGTTCCAAGGAATAGGAAGAAATGTGTTTATTCTCGGGCTAGAACAAAGGGCCATTCATTTTCTATTGAGATCTCTGCTTTGCTCATGCTCCATGAGGTACTCAGCCTTGGACCATGGAATAGGGAAAATAATTTACATTTCTTATCACAAGCAGGCTAGGACTTGTTTATAAATAAATCAGTAGAAAATGTTAAGAGAGAAACTTTTTAGAAAGACCATAGCTGGCAAGTCAGGCAGAAGTTTTCATGAAGATTGTGAGGGTATAAGGAGCAGTGGATGTGCAGGAAAGATCTGGGTTCAAATCCTACCCCCATGGCTTATGAAGAGGCATGACCTCAGGCACTGAGCCTTAGTTCCCTGGCTTATAAAAGAAGAATCAGGATGGTACTTGGTAGGATTTTATTTTTGAGGATGCAATAGATTATTTATGTAAAGTACTCAGGATAGAACTTAATAACTAGTAAAAACTCAATAAACAGTTGTAATTATTATTATAAGGAAATGTAAACTTGGTGTGGGCAATTGGAGCTGGAACCATTGTGGTTCAGTGCCTATCACGTGCTCCGCACCTGCTTACATAAGCATGTTACATATATGATTAAATGTAACTGCACCAGAAGACACATGAAGAAGGTATTGTGGTTTTCACTTTGGAGATGAGGAAACTGGACCTCAAGGAGGTTGAGGGCCCCCTGTGCTGTTGAAATGGGCCTGGGTGCCTGATTCCAGAATCTTGCTCTCTTTTCCTTAGAGAGCAGATCGAAAGGAGGGGATTGCCAGGCAATTTCCAGGCCAGGGCCCCGCCTCATAGACTCTCCATTCAGACACCGTAGAAGGGACCGAGAAGGTGGGGGTGAGGGGGCAGTGATGTAAATCTAGTGGAAATAGTTGCTAAAGACAAGATCCAGGCAGGTAGGCTCTTCTTGAGTCGAACTCCTCAATGAATTCCTGGCAACAGTGTTACCCAGCAATGTCAGAGAGAGAGTCCCTGAGAATCTGAAGAACTTTCCTAAGCAAGTATGACCTTTCTCTTCCCTTGGGTCAGTGCCTCCTGTCTCAGGGAGGCCTGGAGCCCTGGGGAGCCCTTGAGAGCCCTCCTGCTCCCGTGACCCCTCTGCAGCCCCACGGAGGAGGGTTGCTGGCTTCAGTTCTCCTTGTGGGGGTGGCAGCTGGCCTCTGCTATGGTGATGGCTCCCATCTAATGAAAACACTGCAAGATGGACAAGGCATAAAGCAAAGCAGAGCCGTGATGTGTGGGCAGGTGCAAAGAAAAAAAAAAGGATTTGAGCATGCAAAGTTGAATTGCTGAGACATGGGATATCTTAATAGCGTGGGAAAGGGGGGTTGTGCGATCAAAGGCTGTGATAAGAGAGAGATTATTTCGTCATGACTCGCCAGAGCGACAGTCATACATGCAGAGAAGATACCCTACACATGCCCATTTCTTTGATTTTAAAGTCAGAATCACTCAGCCCAACCACACACAGCCTGGCTCCCTGCCCTGACTCCCCACCCTACTAGCCTGTGCTGCTCTGGTTTTATTTGCTGGTGGAAGGCAAGACTTCCAGGGCTCATCAGATTTGCTCTTGTGTGACTTTAATTTTATTTCCAGCTCACATTTATAGTTTTTCATAGCTGAGTATTTTTCTGCAGTGGAGTATTCTGGTTTTGGCTTGAAGTCCTAGCCTGTGTTCTTCATTTCATTGTAACCACCGAGACTTAATTTGGAGGCTTTTAAAATATTATTGCATTTTAGGAAAGGCAAGCCCATTTGCCAGCATGATTTCTAGTTCTTAAAACTATTCAAAGTAGTTTGTTAGAGCTTGTTCTTTGCTTTTAGAGACGGAGCCGATTTCGGTTTATAGCCTATTGTCTTCACACCCATCTTGGTGACTAATACTGTAAGATGGATTTCCTTTTTTTTCCCCTTCCTTGAAGTGAGTTTCAAATCCCCAAAGAATTTCTGGGAGGGTGAAAAAAAAACGTCTTTAATTGAAAGCAAGAGAAAACAAAACAAAAAAGCATAAGAAAGCTGACAAAAATATCATGTTTAATGAAACAAAGTTCTATCTCTGCAGATGGCTGTGGAGGCACAAAGTGACCTAAAGATCGAAAAATGGGTTTCCTCTCTGTGCCTTGTAAAGGGTGGCTTTTCTTCTGAACGTGGCACGTGTGACTGCCCAGCACCTCACAGAGCCCCTGATCTAGCAGGTAGGAGTCCAGCCTACGTGTCCGGCTGTGTCGGGTCATTGTGCCGAGGTGACTCGTGAAAGCACCCTGGGGCCTGCTCTCCTGTGACTGTCTGCAGCCCATGCAGTGTGGTCTGCGTCGCTTGGTACTCGGTCAGGTGCCTTCAAATCCAAACTCAGCCACTTAACCAGCTGTGGGACTTTGGACAAAGGATTCAACCTCCCTGGGCCTCAGTTTCCTCCTTAGTAAACTGGAGGGAGTCATATCTGCCTCTGTGGGTTTGGGTGAGGATTATTTCCAGATATGGTGGGGAAAGTTCTTGGTACAATCAATGTCTGTTTGGCCCTTAAGAAAAAGTGCTGCTTCTTCCTGTGGCCTGATCTTCTCACCTGTTGTGCAACCAGATCATAATCTCCTGGGGGCCGGGCTGGGTCTCGCATACCTGAGGAGCTTCTTGGGTGCCAGGTACCAAGGAGGCCCTTACAATCTGCATGGGCTACAGGCGTAAACAAGAATACTGAAATTACTGAGGCAGATTTCTTAAAAATAACCGGAAAAAAGTACCAGTCTCTCCGAACTTCCCTCTTAAACACACACATTCAGCAAAACAGGTACAACATTTAAAAACTCCACAACTTTGAAATTAACTTAATTTCAACAGGAATTAAGACTTGAAAGTTGCCCTGTTCTGCTGTCAATTCTTGCATCTCTTTGGTAACTTCTCCTTTTCCACCTTCTGTCTATGGAATTACTCTTCCTGAGGCTGAGAGGACTCGGCTATGTTTTGCTGCTGGAAATGGACTTGACCTTTCTCCATTATGGAAGGGTGCTGTGGATGTACGAATGGCATGTGGACCTCTCATTCATGAGATTCCAAGGTAGCAAAGCCACATTTAATTTGGAGTCTTCTTTGCTAGAAAACAAGGGGGACCCCTGTATCTCTAATCCCCGCTTTCTGCCTCCTTTTTCAGACACACCATTTCCCACCCAGCCCAGAGCTGCTTCAAACATTTGGCTGGGGTCTCTGACTTCCCCAGAACCCCTAGTCTGCATGCATTTCACCTGACCTCACTTCCTTTCCTCCTCCTTGCTGTCTGCCTGTGCAAAAACACCCGCTCTTCTGTTTGGTTCTCCAGCCTGGCACCTTATCTCGCCATGCGCTATCTGCTCATCTCTGGCCCTTTTCAGATGGGGTCTGGACACCTTAATTCACCGAATGGGCTTTGTCGAACCCAAGGGGGTGTTGTCTCTCATTTGCTCTCCTTTTCCCTCTTTCTTTTTTCCTCTTCCTCCTCTTCCCCTTGGTGTATGTCAGTCCATCTCCCTTGCAGCTACATTTCTGGCTGGAGTGTCATATTTTTAACAATTCAGAAAAACCTTTTATTGCGATGTTCTTTATAAAAATTCCATATCATACCTAGCAATCCAAATTGGCCTGAAAGATAAATAGCAGCTGCTTTTTCTTTTTCAAATTACAAAGGTTCCCCCTCTAGGAACAATAGCTGGTACACTGACAGTGAACCCATTTATTAAAATGATTTATACTTCACTATCTTGAAATGTGTCTATTGTGTAATCTGAGGCAAACCTGTGTTCCTTTATGGGTTTCCCGTCCCCTCGTTTTGTTCACTCCAGCTCTTCCGTGCCCATCCTTGCCATTGCCAGTTTGCTAGAAACTCAGCAGCAAGTGCACTTTACTGCCTTCATCAGGTGAGTCGAGTCTGGAGCTCTTTGATGTGCATCCTTCCCTTGCTCTCTCAGGGCAGGATGGGGGGCAGGATGGGTGGGCAGGGAATAACACTGCTTTTAATCCCTTGGAAAACATGCCCTTCCCTTTGGCTTTGCTTTTGTTCAGAGGCTTTTAAGCTTGTTAAGTCACACCTGGCCCCCAAATAATTGCATCTTCCACATTAAAGTTTATGGCCCCCTTTAATAGGGATGGCATGAAAACTGGGGAATTTAGAGACAGACCGCAGGCTTTCACTGCGCAGTGAGGCTCTCTCAGGTGTGATACTGTGGGGATGGACCCTTCATCCTGGAGGGGAGGACTCCCCCACAGGGCTGTGGGGGTTTCTGAATGTAGAGGCCTGCGTACCCTGACAGGAAGAGTGACCCTCTCTGAAGACTGGTTAATGATGCCCCCTCCTTGCTTGGTGATCTTTGCTTTCGACTTTGTCTAAAATCCTTTTCTCAAATAGCCTCAAAATGTCTTTTATCTCTGCCAAAGCCAAAGGAGCAACAAGGGTTAAACTAGTTAGCTGAGACTGTGCTTAAAGTCAGCCTCTCTCCCCTTCTCTCTCTCTCCCCCTCACACACACGAATACATATGCACCCACCCATGCACATTGTTCCATGCAAGCACACGTGTGTTCTCTCACACATGTACACACATGCAGACTCACACAGGCATGCACATGTGCCCTCTCTCTTTCTGTCTCTCAACTTAACTGGTTTAATTTCCATTATGAGAGGTGAAGTCCTGGTGAGGAGTTGGGACACCGCCCTTGGGAACAAGGTTAGCACACGATTGGAATACCGAGTCTGGAAAGATTACATTTTTTTTCTCTGAAGGGCAATAAAGTGACTGACTCTGGGTGTAGGCAGGACACCCCAGGAGAGCCTCGCATACGGCAGACAGGCTGCTTTCGCCCCTTTTTCTGGTCACCCGATCTCTCCATGTGCTGCTTTCAGAACTTCCTGGTGCTCAGGCCAGGCCCCACAAAAGAGAACAGCCATTCGTGTCCAGACACACTGCAGACTTCTGGCAAAATAGCTGGAGCTCACGAAAATTTACACTTTTCCTGGCACCTGGCCGAGAGTATGAACAGGACTTGGCTTGGGTTTGCTTTCAGTTAGAAAAACCCTTTGGGGGGGCTGGGGGTTGAGAGGTGGGGGTGGGGTGGTAGCAAGATCTTCATGAAGGGTCAGAGCTGCTGAAATAAATATCAGCTCTGCTAGGGAGAGCAATTCCTGTAATTATATCTGCCCGATGACTTATAATCAGCATTCTTAGCAGAGTCTGTAACTTTCATGTTTTCTCCTTCCGTGTGCAGCATGGGTGGCACTGAGGGGGGTGGGGGAGGAGAACACCTGATTAAAAAAATGGCAGCGTTGGTGGTGATTGTTCCTGTTACCATGAACATCTTTCTTATTGAGATTACCTTTGAAATTCTGCCAGTGGGGCATTTGCTGGAATTTCTGGCGGTGGGGAAGGAGCCTGGGGACTGCGCACTGTTTCTCCGAGGGAGAAGGCTGTGTATGGAGAGGTCTGAAATAAGCAAAACAAAGGTGAGTGTGTGAACGCAGCTCAGACTGGCCGTGTCGGTCCTGCCCTCCGGCAGAGGGTCCACGTGGGATCCCCACCGAAAGCAGCCTACTCTCTCTCTCCCCTCTTTAAAACACTTGAGAGAAACCAGCCGTCTGCCAGTCCACAGGCTGTGTGTCATTTCCTTCCCTCTCCAAGCCTCACTCTTTCCACAGAGGAGACTTTTCAAATTAACGTTTTCAGTTCATTAAAGACCTTCTCGCAAACATTTCATTCTGGTAAAGGCGGCGTTTCATCTGGAAACGGTCAGGCTCACGCTGGCACAGAATGGTGTGAGAAAGGGAAAAAAAAAAAGTCAAATCCCTGCTCACCCAGTGGACAGACAGTGTGCAGTAACCCTCAAATGGATCTTCCTGAGAAGACGAAGAGACTTGCTTGGAAGGGAAAGACAAAACCAATGAATGAAAATTATATGCTCTTGTTTGTCTGCAAAACTAACACGGGAATAGGGGAGCTGGGCTTTTTTCATTCCCTTTCTTAAAAAAAAAAAAAAAAGGATTCTCTGGGAAGAAGCAACGCACAACTGTGCCCCTTGTCCTGCTTTGGCTAACATCCATTGCAGCCTCTCCAGCACTCGCTCCGTGCTTGGGGAGTAATGCATGAAAATCCTTCTGCCTCCAGATGAAAATATGGCCTTCCTGTCCCTGTCTGGTTTGAACTAGACCCTTTGAGGGTCTCGTGTAAATGGCTGGCTACCTTAGAACAGACCAATGGAGCAAATCAGCAGTACCTTGACAAGCTTGAGTGCATGGGGCTTGTTGGACAAAATTACAGAAAATATTCAGTTGATGTAGGACTGGAGATAGGCATGCTGGGAGAGTTGTTGCCCCAGCTTGGGAGAAAGGAACCCAAGAATCTTAGCATAGGAAGAGACCTGAGAAGCTAGCTAGTCTATGTGTGTGTGTGTTTTAACTGTGTTTTGTAGAGTCCCACATGACCTCAGGGTCAGCTCCATTTTTATCTCTTTCATATGGTGGAGTTGGGCAGAAGATTCCTGCTAGACCTCAAGCTCCCAGAGGCCTGAGCCACGTTGGTGTTGTTCATGTAATTTGCATAAAGTCTGCATCTAAGTAAATATTTGTTAGTGAATAGAGTGAATAATGTAGCTTAAAGAGTTTGAAAACCATGGATCTAGGGCTTTTCCCCTGCCCTTCCACCCATTTTACATCAAAGCAAGAGAAGCTGGGTGAGTTTCCCAAGCCCTCCAGCTGGCCTAGCCCACAGCTGGGCATCTTGTGTCTCCTCCATCAGTGGGACCCAACAACAACCACAAAAGCCAGCTTCTGGGGCTCAGCTTTCAGGTAGGGATGCCTGCTCACCATCCAACCAGTGGGCATGGCTAGCTGGGGTATGTACGACTGTGAAGTTCACCAGAGCAGGAAGTATGATTGTTTTGTTCATCACTGTGTTCTGTGTACCTAGCACAGTGCCCGACAGTAGCTGCTCAGTCCCTGTATAATGTGTTGAACGAATGAGCCCAAACACAATTGCCCAAGTTCCCTTCTCTTGAGTAATCTAGAGAGAAAAGATAATGCTTAGACCTAAGTTTGTCCTCAAGAACCCAAGGGTCATGAAGGTGTTTTTTAAATTAAATTAAATTTATTTATTTTTAGAGTGAGTGGAAGGGAGGGAGAAAGAGAGGGAGAGAAACATCGATGTAAGAGAGAAACATCGACCGGCTGCCTCTTGTATGCGTCCCGACTGAGAACTGAATCCGCAGCCCAGGTGTGAGGCCTGACTAGGATTCCAACCTTTTGCTTTGCTGGATGATGCCCAACCAACTGAGCTATACTGGTCAGGGTGGGTCTTTGGGTCTTAATTACAGCATCAGCACCAGTGGGACTTCATTCTCAGCAGGATCCAGCCTCCACTGTCATTGCTATTGTTGTCGCTTCATCATCATCATCAACAGAAGCAGGCAGGTAGGTAGTGCTTTACTCTTAGGAGGCTGCACAGAGAAATAAGCAGTTCTGGCCTTGTTCGAACGTGGCTACCAGTTGCGCCTATGTCTAGAAACTTCTCACTGCAGCCCTGTGCAAATAGCAGACTTCTACAGCCTGAATTCATGAGGT
>PVKM010023527.1:0-21221 GCA_004027735.1 Carollia perspicillata | reverse complement strand
CTAAATGACAGCAAACAATGCCATTCTTAGCTAAAATGAAGAAACAACAATCTGTTTCAGTGGTTGAGGAAAGCCTGACTGTGTTGGATGTCTTTGGAGAATGTAAGGCAGAGTCAATCTGGTACATAAATGTTGCTATGCGTAATAAGCTAACACCAATGTAAGATGCCATTCCATAATACTAGAAAAAAAAGAGTGCTTTAGAATAAAGAACATCAGAGTTTAAATCTTTCATGAAAATGATAAGGTGGATGTCAGAATTTCCAAACACATTTTGAGTCACAGTAAAAAGAATATGATAATTATTTTACAATGACTTCATACCAATTGATATTTACAATTCTGCTAGCAACAATATAAAAAATAATTAATTATTTTAGTATTGTATGTCATCCTGTGAAAAAGATGGTGTTAAATAGACTTTATATATAATACTTTATTTTTTAAAAATATTTTATTTATTTATTTTTAGAGAGGGGGAAAGGAAGGAGAAAGAGTGGGAGAGAAACATCAATGTGTGGTTGCCTCTCCTGTGTCCCCCACCAGGGATCTGGCCTGCAACCCAGGCATGTGCCCTGACTGGGAACCAAACCGGTGACCCTTTGCTTTACAGGCCCGTGCTCAATCCACTGAGCTACACCAGCCAGGGCAATATATATAATACTTTAAAATGAAATCTAAAAAAGATTTTCATGACTAAATATATCCAAAATTGAATTATTTTGTAATCTACAACTATTATTTAAATATTGCTATTTCTGAAATCAAGGAGAGATAAACTCTAAAATCTTAATTTGTATAGTAATAAAATAAGTATTTAAAGATTCACAACACTAAAATTGATGCTGTAGAATTAATACTGAAAGTTCTGAGTTAGCTTTGACCTCAATTTATGATAGATATCGAAACTTATTCTCCATTAGAATTAATTATTAATAAGTAATACTGATGATTTTAAAGAGATTATCTACTAATATGATGAATAAATTAAACTTTCTTCATGAAAGAACATCTCAATGAATGCCATTCTTTAAAGTCTGATAACATAAAAGATAACAAAAGTAATAATTTATGACACCTTATAACTTAAATCACAGATAGTTATCAGCTGGCTAGATTCATTATTAATATTCAGAGTTTTGACTTTCAAAATTAATGACATATCTAAGTCAATTCTCTAGTTAATTTGGATTAGGACTTTTAAATAAAATTTTAAAAATATGAATATCCATACATCAACATACTGTAGTTTTAAAAAAAAAATTAAGACTGGGAGGAAGATAGAGGGGAGATAGGAGGGAGCAGAGTCCACTTCCCCCTGCACGTGGGTGAAACATCCAGCTGATCTTCTGAGGAACAAAGCAAACAGCCAACAGTATCCCAGCATATACGAAGATTGGAGACCAAAAGTTGTGGAGGACATTGAAAAGTCAGATGCTAAGGAGAGTGCTTCAGGACAATAAGGTGCCTGGGTCCAGCGTGGGGACCAGGGTGGCTACAATCCCAGGTCAGGCACCCACCAGATCTGCTGCAGGGTTCTTGGGAGAGAGCTGGGTCAACGACTCCCTCCTTGGCCAAACAAGGTTTGAGCAGCACCGGGAGAGATTTGGTTGCATGAAGTCACAGGGGGTGGGGGGAGGATAAGGACTAAGTGGCAAACACACAGGGGCTGTGTGCGCCTGCTGAGTCTGTGGACATAGGCTGGGGAGAGTTGGGCTGTGACACACTCTGACCTGGATAGTCCCTGGTCTAGTTGGAGAGGTGGGCTGTGTGAGAGGCCAGGCCCTTTTATGGAGCATCGGGCTTGAGGTGGAATTTTTCAAAAAGAAAAAGTGAAAAAAGTGACACTCAGTGGCTGTTTGGGGAATTCTCCTGCAGCAGCTCCTGAATTCCTGCTCTCCTAACCCTGCCCAGCAGCATGGTGCTCCTGCGGTGGCTTGGAAGGCTCTGTGCTCATACCTGAAGCCCAGTATGGTCAAGTGCACACCTGACCCTGGGACCCTGAGGGACTGGCGGCTGTCTGTCCTGCCCCAGTAGCGAAGCCAAGTGCTCATGCCCACAGAACCAGGAAGAAATACACCTGACCCTACAAGAGCATGGGCTGCCTGCCCCACCACCCCCACGGACCCTGGATGGAGCATGCCTGCTCCCACTGCCCAGAGGCACCTTGCACCCAACCCAACCCCTGCACTCCCAGGGAAGCAGCAGAGGAGGTGTGCACCAGCATCCACAATGGCAGTCACAGAGGCACCCCTGCCCTGCAGAGCTGACTGGCGCTCCAACAGGAAGGCAGAGACATCTGAGCAGAGAAGACCTGCAGGGCTCAGGGAGTCAGCAATCCCCAGAAAGACTTAACTCAGAAGGGGGCTGAACTATCCTGAAGGGTCACTGAGAGTCCCTGGCATCTAGGACAGCAAAGAGCAAGAAGGTGGTGTGTGAATTGCCCCTAATTGGTGCCCCTCAAGGACAGTGCAACTGGTGGACTAAAGGCCTAGGCTGGGCACAAAAGGGCCCTGGGGGCCCTGGCAGTGAGCTGAGGAACTGGACTGGAAGCTGGGTGAGTGTGGCTCAGGAAGGGAGAAAAGCAAAACATATTCTCCCTCAGCCTGCTGCAGCCAGGAAGACCAGCAGAACTGGCTTGGTGGGTTTGAAGCCAGCAGGAGGCTTTTTTTAAAGTAATGTTTTTCTTTTAACTCCTTCCTTTCTTTCCTTTTTTCTTTTTTTATTCCTTCTTCCTTTCTTCCCTTTATATCTCTTCTTCTTTCCTTCTTCTTCTTATTTTTTTTTTTAATTCCCACAAGTGAGAAAATAAAACCTGGAGCTGTGAAAAGACCAGAGTTGGACCCAAAGAGGGGTCATCCTAAGAGCTAAAACAGTGAGACAAATTTCACTTTGATACTCCAGAGAGCTTGCAAGTTATAGTATATTTGTATTATTTTTTTCATTATTCTTACATCTTTTATTTTATTAGTATTTTTGTATTTCTCTTCTTTCTGTTTAGTCTTCTTCACTTAGCTTGTTAAATTGTCTAATTTCACTGGCTTCCCTTGTTCTCTCTTTCATAGCATATTTTTAATTTAGCATCTTTCACTTCACTTGTGTTCCATTACCACACTATTCTAGGTCCTATACTTCCTATTCTTGTTAACCAGATCACATAGATTCTGTCATATGATTGTTGCTCCATTATTATTGTAAATAATTACTGTTCCATACTATTGTAAATAAATACTACACAGTACCCCTCCTAGATCTTAGCCTACTTCAGTTTCTTGAATGTTATTATTGTTGTGGTTAACTCTATTCTCTCACACACTACACCTATTTTCTATCCTTTACTCTCACTTTACCTGATAATCTGACCTCCCACAAGCTCACTGCGCTCTAGATCCAATTCACAGTTCTCCCCCTCCCCAACAAGAGTCTTATCTTCTCTCCACACTTTCTAAAAAGTGACTAGCTAGGTGAAATATTATGGTTAACACTATACATATCCAAAGGATACGTAGTGTTCAAATGGCAATGATAAGTACCTATCTCTTCTCTATGGATTAATACTTTAAATATCATAGAATACACTCCTGCTGTCTTAAACCATTACTCCTCCTCCCTGAAACTGATCACAAAAAAGAGTGGGTGGAAGCTGTGAACACCAGGATACCTGCTGGCAGAGGAAACCCACCAACAAAGGAACCACCAACAGAGAACAACAGAAGAAGGTGAAGGAGGAAGTGGAAGCCACACTAACTCAACCCAGGACCTATCTGGAACTACAACTCAATAATGGAGAAATTACTCAGAACAAACAACTGAACAAGTGCAAAAGAGAATCCTCAAAACCTTGTACACATGGAAGAACCAGGTACAACACGACCTGCCCACACCTACACAATAGAATACAAGACGTGGTGGATGGAGAGACCCTTAGTTAACCAGCTGGAGGAAAGGGCCCACCAAAGAAAGACACAACAACAATCAAAACCCAAGGACATGCAGGGAGGCAACATAAACAACAGCCCAAGACCAGCAAGCTCAGGAGATCAAGGAGACTGCACCACTGAATCTCACAGGTCTTCTACCATAGAAGTTCACACCATAAACCCAGGGAGTCAGAACAGATCAATTCAAAAAACAAAGGACAACAAGAATAGTCTCACAAACAATGGGAAGACAAACAATCCCCAAATGAGAGGAAAGGAGGAAGTCTCAGAAAGAATGCTGAATGAAATAGAGGCAAGTCAACTATCAGATATTGAGTTCAAAGCAATGATTATCAGGAAGCTCAATGAGCTCACAAAGAATTATCAAAAACCACAGGGAAACTACAATACTCTCACTGCAAACTACATCAACATGAAAAAGGAAATAGAAACTATCAACAAGGGCCAAGAGGAAATGAAGAATACAATTTGTGAACTGAAGAACACAGTAGAAGGAATCAAAAGCAGGATAGATGAAGCAGAGGATTGGATCAGCGAGCTGGAGAACAAGGTAGAAAAACACACCCAGAATGAGCAAGAAAAGGAAAACAGGCTCAGAAAGAATGAAGAGGAGTTAAGGGAAATGCAAGATGATATGAAACATAATAATATCTGTATAATAGGAATACCAGAGGACAAGAAAAGAAAAGGATAGAAAACCTATTTGAAAAAGTAATGATGGAACACTTCCCTAATTTGACGAGAGAAAAAGTCACACAAATCCAGAAAATGCAGTGTCCCAATCAAGAGGAAGTCAAAGAGGACTACTTCAAGACATATCATAATTAAAATGGCAAAATTCCAAGATAAAGAGGGCATCTTAAAGGCAGCAAGGGAAAAACAGGAAGTGACATACAAGGGTGCCCCAATAAGACTAACAGCTGACTTCTCAATGGAAAAGCTCCAAGCCAGAAGAGAATGGCAAGAAATATTACAAGTGTTCAGAACCAGAGGCCTGCAACAAAGACAACTTTATCCAGCAAGACTCTCAATTAAAATGGAAGGCCAAATAAGGAGCTTTCTAGACAAAAGAATATAGCTCCTCCAAACCAGCTCTGCAAGAGATGCTAAAGGGTTTCCTTTAGAACAAGAAGAACAACAGTGAAAGAGAGGGGAACACAGGTATGTAAAATGGCAATGATAAGTACCTATCAATAATAACCTTAAATGTAAATGGATTAAATGCTTCAATCAAAAGACACAGAATAGCTGAATGGATAAGAAAACATGACCCACACATATGCTGCCTATAAGAGACCCACCTCAGAACAAAAGACCTACACAGACTGAAAATGAAGGGCTGGAAACAAATATTCCAAGCAAATGGACAGGAAAAAAAAGCTGGGGTAGTAATACTCATAATGGATGAAATAAAAGTTAAAAAAAGAGCCATGAAAAGAGACCCAGAAGGTCACTTCATAATACTCAAGGGAAAAATCCACCAAGAAGACATAAACATTGTAAATATGTTTACACATAGGAGCACCCAAATACATAAAGAAAATCTTGGTGGACTTCAAGAAAGATATTTACAGCAATACATTTATAGTAGGGGATTTTAACACCCCACTTTTAAAAATGGACAGATCTTCCAAACAAAATATCAAGAAAGGTATTGTGGCATTGAACAATGCCCTAGATGAAATTAACTAAACTAAGATATATAGAGCCTTTCATACCAAAGAAACAAAATACACATTCTTTTCAAATGCACATGGAACATTTTCAAAGATAGACCACATGATGGGACACAAAACAAGCCTCGACAAATTCAAGAAAACTGAAATCATATCAAGCATTTTCTCCTACCACAAGGAACTGAAACTGGAAACCAACCTCAAACAAAAACCCCCAAAACACTCAAACTCATGGAGATTGAATATCATGCTATTAAACAATGAATGGGTCAAGAATGAGATTAGCGAAGAAATAAAAAAATTCTGGAAATAAATGAAAATGAAGTCATGACAATCCAAAACTAATGGGACACAGCGAAGGCAGTCCTGAGAGAGAAGTTCATAGTGACACTGGCTGACATGAAAAAGATAGAAACATTTCAAATAAACCTAACCCTACAACTACAAGAACTGGAAGAACAATAACAAACAAAGCCCCGAGCAAATAGAAGGAAGGAAATAGCCAAGATCAGAGCACAATTAAATGACATAGAGACTAAAAGCACGATTCTAAGATTCAATAAATCCAGGAGCTGGTTCTTTGAAAAGATAAACAAAATCAACAAGCCTTTAAGCAGACTCATCAAGAAAAAAAGAGAGATGACCCAAATAAACACAATCTGAAATGAAAGAGGAGAAATTACAACTGATACCACAGAAATACACAGGATTGTAAGAAATTACTATGAAGAACTATATGCCAAGAAATTTGAAGACCTAGGTGATTTGAACAAATTTCTAGAAAAATATAATCTTCCAAAACTGAATGAAGATGAAGCAGAAAGCCTGAACAGACCGATAACAGCAGAAGAAATTGAAGTAGTAATCAAAAGTTTTTGACACACAAAAGCCCTGGACCAGATGGTTTCACAAGAGAATTTTTATGAAGCATTTAAGAGAGAGCTAACCCCCACCATCCACAGATTATTCCAAAAAATTCAAGAAAATGGAAGTCTCCCAAAGTCTTTTTATGAAGCTAGCATCATCCTAGCTCCCAAACCAGATAAAGACATCATCACAAAGAAAGAAAACTTCAGGTCAATATTGCTGGTGAACATAGATGCTAAATCCTCAACCAAATATTGGCAAACTGCATCCAGCAATACATTAAAAAGATAATACACCATGACCAAGTGGGATTCATCCCAGGGATGCAAGGATGGCACATTATTTGCAAATCAATAAACAAAATACACCACATAAACAAAACGAAAGAAAAAAAATCACATGATCATATCAATAGATGTGGGGAAAAAGCATTTGATAAGGTACAGCACCCATTTATGATAAAAACACTCAGGAAAGTGGGAATAGAGGGAGAATTCCTCAACATAATAAAGGCAATATATGAAAGACCTACACCCAACATCATACTTAATGGACAAAAACTTAGAGCCTTCCCACTAAAATCAGAAACAAGACAAGGATGCCTGCTTTCATCACTCCTATTCAGCATAGTACTGGAGTCCTCGCCACAGCAATCAGAAAAGAAAAAGAAATAAAAGGCACCCAAATTGGAAAGGAGGAAATAAAACTGTCGTTGTTTGCAGATGACATAATAGTGTACATAGAAAATCCCATGGACTCCACCAAAAAACTACTTGACTTGATCAATGAATTTGGCAAAACAGTGGGATACAAAGTCAGTATTCAGAAGTCAAAGGCATTTTTGTATACCAGCAATGAAATATCAGAAACAGAAATCTGGAACAAACATCCCATTTGATATAGCAACAAGAAAAATAAAGTGCCTAGGAATAAACCTAACCAAGGAGGTAAAAGACCTATACTCAGAAAACTATACAACACTGAAGAAAGAAATTAAGGAAGACACAAATGGAAGCATGCACCATGCCCATGAATTAGAAGAATTAGCATCATCGAAATGACCATACTACTATCCAAAGCGATTTATAGATTCAATGCAATCCCTATTAAAGTACCAATGATATATTTCACAGATATAGAACAAACATTACAGAAATTTACATGGAACCATGAATGACCCCCAATAACCACAGCAATTTTGAAAAAGAAGAGCAAAGTAGGAGGGATCACAATACCTGATATCAAACTGTATTACAAGGCCACTGTAATCAAAATAGCCTGGTACTGGCATAAGAACAGACACATAGACCAATGGAACAGAACACAGAGCCCAGAAATAAACCGAAATCTCTATGGGCAATTAATATTCGACAAAGATGGCAGCGGCATAAAATGGAGTAAAAATAGCCTCTTCATTAAATGGTGTTGGGAGAGCTAGACAGCAATATGCAAAAAAATGAAACTTGATCACCAACTTACGCCATACACAAAAATAAATTCAAGGTGGATAAAAGATCTAAATATAAGTCATGACACCATGAAAGTCCTAGAGGAAAATATTGGCAGGAAAATCTCAGATATTCCATGCAGCAACATCTTCACTGATATGTCCCCTAATGCAAGGGACATAAAGGAAAGAATAAACAAATATGACCTCACCAAATTAAAAAGCTTCTGCATGGCTAAAGAAAATAGCATTAAAATGAAAAGAGAACCAACTGTACGTGAAAACATATTTGCCAATGACACCTCAGACAAGGGTTTGATCTACAAAATATATAAAGAACTCACATGACTCCACTTAAGGAAGACAAGAAACCCAATTAAAAAATGGGCAAAGGACATGAACAGACACTTCTCCAAGGATGACATACAGAGGGCCCAGAGACATAAAAAGATGCTCAGCATCACTAGTCATCAGAGAGATGCAAATTAAAACCACAAGGAGATACCACTTTACGCTGGTCAGAATGGCCATCATAAATAAATCAACAAACAAGTGTTGGAGAGGATGTGGAGAAAAGGGGACTCTAGTGCATTCTTGATAAGAATCCAAACTGGTACAGCCACTGTAGAAAACAGTATGGAATTTAATCAGAAAACTAAAAATGGAACTGCCTTTTGACCCAGCAATTCCACTGCTGGGATTATATTGTAAGAATCCTGAAACACCAATCCAAAAGAACCTATGCACCCCAATGTTCATAGCAGCACAATTTATAATATTCAAGTGCTGGAAGCAACCTAAGTGCCCATCAGTAAATGAGTGGATCACAAAACCATGTTACATTTACACAATGGAATTCTACTCAGCAGAAAGAAGGAGCTCCTATCCTTTGTGACAGCATGGATGGAACTGGAGAGCATTATGCTAAGTGAAATAAGCCAGGTGGTGAGGGACAAGTACCATATGATCTCACCTGGAACATAATTAACAAAAGAAAAAAGCAAACAAAATATAACCAGAGACAATGAAATTAAGAACAATCTAACAATAGCCAGGGGGAGGGGGGAGGGGATAGCAGGGGGAAGGTTTTCAGGAACTACTATAAGGGACACATGGACAAAACCAAGGCAGTGGTTGGAAGCAAGGGAGGGAGGTGGGTTTGGCTGGGGTGGGGGGATTGGTGGGGAGAAAATGCAGAGAACTCTAACTGAACAACAACAAAGTAATTTTAAAAAATTAAGACTGCATAGGAAGGCTCCAAAAATAAAAAGTTAATCTGAGTGACATAGAAAACCTGTAAGTCTCGTAATTCATTCACATAAAAGGTGCTTCTGGTAGATTGTATTACTATTCTCCAAAATTCCCTATTCTATCTTGTGAGAAAATTATATATTCATGCCTTGGTGAATTGCAGTCATATGAATTACTTTGGCCAACAAACTATAAGCAAAAGTTCCTCTTATGTGTGAGTAGAAGCTTTAGGAGCATGGATGTGCTTTGCTATACTTCCTTTCCTTGCTTTCATCACTGCCAGAAATTTGTAATATTCAGAAACTGTATCTTCAGCCTAGGACCTGGCATAAAGGTTACTTGCAGCAGAGGAGCAGCTGATCAATGGTGTTCACTATCATGAGCAAGAAAAAAAAACTTTCTTATGATAATCCATTCTGATTTAGGGGCCACTGACTGCTGCAAACCTACGGAGCCTATTCTAGGGCACAAGGGCCCATGGACGTAAGCAGTCTGCAGCCTGAACAACTGTGCCCAGCTTTCTTGGCACTGCATTCCAATTCAGTGTTCAAAAAATTCTTTAAAAACAATGATTTGATTTAAAAATATCTGCCAAATCTAAACAAATATGGACTTTTTAATCATCAGAGAACACTTTTAATTTCTATTCTAATTTGACTTTCCAGTCTGATATGGTAAACGATCTTCTTAGGATATACATAAGATCACAGGCAGGGGTTTTTCCACTCAGAGAAACCAATATCCACAATTTTGTCTCTTTGTTAAAAGGAAAAAAAAAGCATGTTTTCAGCTTTTATACCATAACTGCAAAGGGTGAAAGCATACATGTTTTGCTAATCATCAGGCATTTTTTAAATTTTAAAGGTATTTTATAAAGCAACACATTATTTAGTGTGTGTAAGTATTCAGGACTAACAGCCACACATCTAGTGTCCTTCACAGTAGCACTTATATATTTGCACATAATAACAGCAGATGCTATTACTAAATGCTTATTCCATTAAATTTAAAACTTCCTTTGGGAAAGTAATTACTTTCTACAATAACACTATCACCCATATTCAATATTAAAGAAACATAGAGGTCCCTTAAAAGGCAGGCTTAATCTAAACAGAAGAGATAATTTCTCATATTTTCACAGGTGTGCAGAAATCCACTCATGTACTTGTCTTTTAAATTGAAACCAAATGTGTATTTGTCAGACTGCATTGTAAACTTGCTCTGTATAGACAGATACACTGCAATTTGCAATTTTTATTAAATACGTAAAATACAATTTCAAAGAAATCATTAATCAGCAAAAGATAATACCATTTCAACTTCCAATATGAAGCTCTTTACTCCTACTTTCTAAGTAATTTGTTCCACACAATTGTGCTCATTGAAGCCAGTGAAAGCTTCATTCCCTTCTGCAGAAAACTTAACTGGCAGGATCATAATGATCCCAGGCAGTAACAATCATGTCTAGTCTTTCTCACTTCACTCCACACATCCTAACTCGACTCTGATCATTACCAGCCTCAGACGTGTTTCATTTCCCCTTAGAGCCAGACATTGTAAATTTGTTTGCTCTGATTTTCATTTCCCCACAGTCATCATGCAACCTGCAACTCACCAAACACCCATAATCAATTACTTAAATTTAAGAAATGCCTATTACATACCTTGTAAATTCAAAGTATTATGTATATCCTGCAGAAGATACACTATGGGGGATAATTTATAAAAATATATGTAACTCTATGATGGAAATATTATATACACTATAAATCCCTGACGTAAGTCTTTAGGTGAACTCTTGTGAGATTTCAGAGAACAGGGAGATTATATTTAGCTGGGGAATCAAGAGATATTTGAAGAGATCTTAGTATATAGATGTCATCTCCAAGAAAGAGAATATTGGTCAGAAATAAGAAAGTAATAGTAGTAACAGAACAAAGAGATACAAATGCAAAAATAAAGACACTGTTCTTAAAAATAAAATGGCCAGTTTTGCCATAGTTTTGTATATTTAGGAGAGCAGTGACACACATATATTTGAGAAGGTGAGCTGAGACCATAGTGTGGAGGGTCTTACATGTTAAGGTCTGGATTTCATATTGAACTCAACTAGAAGTGGTGCAGAATAAAAATTAATGCTGAGAGTTCTGCTCTTCTAAGATTCAATTGCCCTCAGAGTGGATTGGAGGTAGAGTGACTGGAGAAAGAAAGATGCATTACATAAAAGTTCCAGAAAGAGTTAATCCTTTAATAAGATGGCTGTAATAGAAATAACATTTTGTGGGTGGCATCATGAAAGCAAAGCTAACAGGATCTGACAAGTGATTGGTTGTCAGAGGAGAGAGAGTAAGGGTAGAGTTAATTACTTAATTATATAGAAAAAATTATCTCTCAAAATTGCCTCTGACTGCCAGGAACCATACATGCCGTATATCCTCACATAATACCAAATATTCAGTATTTCCAATTTTCAATTGTAAATAATATTTAAACCAAGCCTGCACTTGTTTTATAATGTTATGGGAAATAATAGCACTAAAAAGTAAGAGAGGAGAATAAATTACACAAGAAAGATAGTTCAAACTTACAGAAATCTAACAGTTTGCACAGGACACATTAGAAATAAAATCATCCAACACAATAGTCAATGATAATACTTAGTTTTTATTACATAATTTTTATTGGTATATGTAGACTAAATTTAGTGATGTGACAGAATGTGGTTGATATAGACAGAATACTAATTTATTAAAAAATTATTGGGTAAAAATTTTACCTTTTGCAACAGCATAGATGGGCTTGGAGAACATTCTGCTAAGTGAAATAAGCCAGTCAGAGAAAGACAAACGCCGTATGATTCCGTTCATATGTGGAACCTAATGAACAAACTGAACTAACGATCAAAATAGAGACAGACTATAGAGAGCAAGCTGACAGTTCTGGCAGTGATGGGGCAGTTAGGGGTGGAGGGATTGAGCAAAAAAGAAAAAGAATAGAGAAAGAACTCATGGACATGAACCACAGTGTGGTGATTGCAGGGAGCAGGGGTGGAAGAAGATATAGGGATATAAATGGTAATAGAATTAATACAATTAAAATAATAATAATAAATTTTAAAAATATTGGACAGCTCATAGAATCTTTGTGATTAGAGAACTGGATTCCAAGATTACATCCAAAACTGTGGCACAGAACCTCTTCCAATCTTCCAACTAGATATGGACACCAGATGCCACCTTGTGAAACAAGCCACCAGCACCAGCAACGTGGATCACAGGACACTGCCAATAAAATTGCTGCTTCTGAGCTCTCTGGAAATCAGATGTAGCTGCCATAGTTGCTAGTACTTATCAGCAGGAAGAATATTGATAATTTTTACTGGCCAGTCTTGTTCATCTACATCATGCCATGCCCTAGCTGAAAGGGAGCTTTGGGAAGCAATAACTGGGCATTTCAACTACTATATGGAACAGGGCTTACCATACGAGATGCCTCAGATGTTGGTTGGCCCAAAAAGATGCTAGCCAAATTATTGTTAATAGACACATTTCAATGTTTTAAAATAAGTATATGGAGTTATGTTATTTTCATTAATGTTCTAAGTAGCAAAATTCAGATCAAGTGATAGATATTTTAAAGGGTAAAAGCATATTTATTTGTTTATTAATATAAAAAACTGTGAATTTCAATGATGTTTGGTCAAAAAAGACATTTAGCTTGATATGTTAAATATCAGTGTCAGGTTAGAACTATCATGAAAATAAGGCATATGTAGAGTGATGCATTTTAACAGAAATGTTAAATTCAAAAGTAGGATAGGTATCAATTATTATAGTACATTCAAAATTTGGATTAAGCTGTATAACATGTTGTTTATAATGAAAAAAACAACAACAACAAAAATACAGTGACAAGCTTTAATTACCATAAAATATATAGTTCCTGAAATGAGATTGATAAGAAGTACTAGTTATGTGAACCACTACTAATTCTTAAATTTATGTCTAAAATGGCCATCTGTGGGTACATATAGGCACAGGAGATGATTTTATTAGATTTAAAGATTACTGTATTTGAAGTAGTAAAAGAAAGCATTCATTGTCTATGGCACTATCTAGCAATGAAGATATACAAAATATCTCCATTGGAAACTCCTAATCAAGCTCTTAATAAGAAACAAAAATCTAGTGGTTGTGTTTATGATACTTTGAACATTTTAGACAAGCTAGCAAATATAAAGGTATTGGCTAGTTGCTCCTATTGTTTTTGGACAAAAATGGGAAAGAAAAAGACCACAGAGATTCAAATTTCTAGCACAAGGGCCACCTAATGACCTGAAAGCTTCTATGTGTGCCTTTGAGACTATCTTCTCTACCTGCAGGCCTGAGATTGCTGAAAATCAAATGCAGATCTCATCTTGTGACTGATTGAATTATGGTGCAGGTTAAACGCCCAGCTTTGATGGACGTTTACTATTGGAGTAAGGGCATTGATTGAAAAGACCTTGATGAAGCTGGGGACATGGAGCCTCCAAATTCAGATAAGTTCTATTTGCTGTAGAAGACGTTTCCCCACCCCCATTAGGAGTATCCTTTCCACTCCTATTCAAAAGGATTAAGCCTGCATTGCCTGAGGAAACTATAATAGCCTCCCCATAGGTAGTTGCTGTATGAAACAATACTGGCTCCTCAGGACCCACCCTCATGGCCCCTCTTTGTTTCTATACCTTTAATCCTATTCAGATCCCAGAAGGCCCCTAAATGCAAGGTACAAAGTGGGACTGATGAGAAGGTGTGCTTCACTCCAAAAGAACTAATTGAATTTTCTAATTTATATGGACAGAAATCTGGGGAACATCTATAGGAATGGATATTAAGAGTTTGACTTACTGCCCTGGCCAATGCGGCTTAGTTGGATGGGCATCATAGTGCAAAGCAAAACACTGCTAGTTAGATTCCCTCTCGGGGCACATGCCTGGGTTGCTGGTTTGGTCCCTGGTCACGGTGCCTATGAGAGGCAACTGATCAATGTTTCTCTCACATGGATGTTTCTCTACCTCTCTCCTTCCCTTCCTCTCTCTCTAAAAATAAATAAATATAATCTTAAAAAAACCAGTTTGACTTCCTAGGCAGAGATTCTGAATTTAATATTAACACTTGGGAAATTGCAAAAGGGTTAACAGTTTGTTTGATTGGTTAGCTGAAACATAGACCAACAGGTGGCACTCAGTGAGCACGCTGTAAATGCTGGACTTGCCTTGGTTAAACATAGAGGAAGGCCTTAAAGGGCTTAGAGTTACCAGAATGTTGAAGTAGATTTGTCATTTAAGACTTGCCTGCATTGAGAGGGTCTGGAAGACATAGCCCCTTCATCATAAATATAAGAAATAAATTCTGAGGGAATCTCCAACATCCTTTGAAATGCTCGACGTTCTCTACTCTGTTGGCCAAACCTTACAGCGATGACGCAGTCACTGAACTGGGAAACATAAATGCAATGGAACTAATTGGATCTCTTGGTGGTAGGGGCCAAGTGGTGGCACTCAACCCCCAAGGGAAGGTGGGAGTAATTACCATAATAGACTGCAGAGTTAAAGCAGCAATTAGAATGGTGGTGCTCACACAGACCTAGCTGATCATGATGTTCCTAGAAGGGAAACAGATGGGAAGACTACTAAATTCTGACTTGATATGTATAAGCAAAAAAGTTCTTGGTCAAATGAACAAAAGTATAACCTGACCATGAAAACATAAATTTAAAAAAAGAGTTATGGCCCCTCAATCAATTCTTAAATTTGAGCCAGTTTACAGACCCACAAACCTTTGAATGAAGGGGAGGCCAGATGCCCTTGAGGAAGGATTTTGGTTCATTGCCAAAAGTTTATGTTATTAATCTTTCTCCCAGACCTTTACCAAGGGACATAATGCCTTTTATCAGAATAATTGTGCACTAGGGAAATGGAAATAGATCTTTAGGGGACTACTGGACATTGACAATGAATTGAAATTAATTGAGTCTCAAAACATTACTGTGGTTCACCCATCAGAACAGGTTATGGAGGTCAGATGATCAGTGCTCTGGTCCATCTCTCTGTGAGCCCAGAGTGGGTGCTCAAACCCATTCTTTGATCATTTCTCCAATTCTGGAATTCATAATTGGGACAAATGAACTTAGCAGCTGGTCAAATACCTACAATGGTTATTTGACCTATGGAGTGAAGACTATAATGGTGGGAAAGGTCAAATGGAAGCCACTGAACTGCCTCTATTTAGAAAAATATTAAACCGAAAGTAATACTGCATTCCTGAAGGGATTGCAGAGATTAGTACTATAATTAAAAACTTGAAAGGCTCAGGGGTGGTGATTCCTACCACATCCCCATTCAATTCTTCTAATTTGCCTGCATAGAAGACAGATGGGTCTTGGAGAAGACAGTGGATTAGCCTAAATTTACCCAGGTGATAATTCCAATTGCTGCTGCTATGCTGGATGTAGTTTCATTGCCAGAACAAATTAATATATCCCCTGGTACCTGGTATGCCAAATGTCCTTTTTCTCCATCTGTCAAGAAGGACCACTAGAAGAATTAGCTTGCAGCTGGAAGGGCCAGTAAAACAGCATCATAATTTAGTTTTCGTAATCTTGATAGTATTTTCCTTTCACAAGATATCATGCTGGTTCATTTCATTGATGACATTATGTGAATTGGACCTAGTGAGCAGGATGTTGCAACTAAACTTATTGGTAAGGCATTTGAATATCAGGAGATAGAAAATAAATGTGGTAAAAGTTCAGGGGCCTTCTACGTCAGTGATATTCCTAGGGATCCAGGCTGTCATGGGCCAAGTTAAGAGATTCACTTCTAAGGTAAATGGTAAACTCTTGCATCTGGTCCCACCTACAACCAAAAAAAAAAAAAAAAAAGGCAGACTATGTAGTGGACTTTTTTTGTTTTTGGAAGCAATATATTCCTAATTTGGGTGTGTTACTCCAGCCCATTTGCCAAATATCCCAAAAGTGGTAGTTTTGACTGGAACCCAAAACAAGAAAAAGCACAAGTTCAGGCTACTGTGCAAGTGGCTCTGCCACTTGGGCCACGTGATCTTGTAATTTCAATGGTGCTTGAAGTGTCAGCACTGGAGAAGGATGTTGTTTGGAGCCTCTGGAAGGCTCAATGTAGGCCTTCAGGATTTGACAGCAACTCCTGCCATCCTCTGGGAAAAACTACGCCCTTTTTGAGGAAAAGCTCTTGGACTGTTACTAGGCCTTATTACAGACTGAATGCTTAACCATGGACCACCGTGTTACCTTATGATCATGAATTTGGTGCCATCTGACACACCAAGTCATAAATTTGGGCATGCACAAGAGTATGTGGCCAGGGCCTAAATGTACAAGTTATCTGAAGAAGTGACCTGAAGGACAATGGTTCCACTCCCAATGCACTGCCTTCTCTCTCAGCCTGCACCCTATAGCCCAGAAGAGTTCCCTACAATCAGTTGACAGAGGAAGATAAGACTCAAGCCTGGTTTTCAGATATTTCTGCATAATATGCAAGTACCATCCCTAAATGGGCAGCTGTATCACTACAGGCCCTTTCTGGGACAGTGGTAAAGCATACATTCCTGAAGGACAATGACATTGGGAAGAACTTCAAGAAGTGTACCTTCTTTTTCACTTTGCTTGGAAGGAGTAATGGGCAAATGTGTGATCCACAGGCTGTGGCCCATGTTTTGGCTGGATAGTCAGGAACTTGGAAGGTACATACTGGAAAACCGGTGATAAGGAAATTTGGGAAGAGTTATGCTGACAGACTTCTCTGAAAAGAAAAAAAATGTGAAGATATTCACATCCCATGTGAATGCACACCAAAGGGTGACCTCAGCAATGGAGAATTTTAAAAATCAAGGGAATAGGCCCTGGCTGGTGTAGCTCAGTGGACTGAGCATGGACCTGTGAACCAAAGGACTGTGGTTCGATTCCCAGTCCAGGCACATGCCTGGGTTGCAGGCCAGTTCCCAGCAGGGAATGCATGAGAGGCAACCATACATTGATATTTCTCTCCCTCTCTCCTTTCCTTCCCCTCTAAAAATAAATAAATACATTTAAAAAAAATCAAGGGAATAGGATTATCCATTCTGTATATACCATTTGGCCTCTTTCCCCTGACACTTGTGCCATTGCCCAATGGGCTTATAAACATGGTGGTCATGGTGGAAGAGATGGAGGTTATGCATGGGCTCAGCAGCACAGACTTCCCCTCACCAATGCCACATTGACTAGCACCACTGCCAGCAGCCAAGACCAACGCTGAGTTATAATGCCATTCCCTGAGGTGATCAGCAAGCAACCTGGTAGCAGGTTGATTACATTGGACAGCTTCCATTATGGAAAGGGAAGCATTTTGTCCTTACTGGAATACACACTCTGGGGATGGATTAGCCTTCTCTGAACACAATGATTCTGCCAAAAGTACCATCTGCAGACTTACGGAATGCTTTTTCACCATTATAGCATTCCACAAAGCATTGCTTCTGATGAAAGAACTCATTTCACAGCAAAAGTAGTATGTCAATAACTCATACTCATGGAACTTACTGATCTTACCATATTCCCCACCATGCTGAAGCAGCTGGATCATCAAACAGTGGAATGGCCTTTGGGACATTCAGTTATAGAACCAGCTAGATGGCAGCACCTTGCAAGACTAAGGCAAGACTCTCTAGGAGAGTGTATATGCTGCGATTTGGCATCCAGTATTTGGTGCTGTTTCTCCCAAAGGTAGAAATGAGTGGTGCCACCCATTATTACCCCTAGTGACCCACTAGCAAAATGTTGGTTCTCTGTTCCCATGACCTGATGCTCTGCTGGCGTAGAGATCTTACTTCTAAAGGGAAGAATGCTTCCACCTGAAGACAACATTGTGATTCCACTGAACTGAAAGTTAAGACAATGGTACAGCCACTCAGAACTCTGAATTATCAGACAAAGGGAGTTACTGTTCAGCTGGTTGACTGATCCTGATTACAGAGAAATTGGACACTGTTCCACAATGGAGGTGTGGAACAGTGTAGTTTGCTACACAGGAACAGGGAGAGTAGTTTGCTACACAGGAAATCCTTTAGTGTGTCTCTTAGTATTATCATGCTTTGTGATTAACAGCGATGGAAAACTACCACAACAGAATCCAGGAATATTAATAACCCAGACCCTTTAGAAAGGAAAGTATGGGTCATTTCACCAGGTAAAGTACCATGACCAATTGAGGTGCTTGCAGAAAGCAAAGGGAATACAGAATAAGTAGTGAAAAATGCCAGAATAAGTAGTGACGGCAGTAAGAAAATACACCTCTCAGCATGTGACCAGTTACAAAAATAAGGACTTTAATTGTCATGAGTATTTACTCATTTTATTTTATTGTAAATATGTATTTGTGTATAGCAAATATCTGTGTTTTCTTTTCTCTCTTATTCTGTCATCATATACCATGAAATATATTGATTTTTTACATATTCATATTTAAAATATAAGATATCAAGGAGAAGAGTATTAACACTCATGATTTCACTTCCTATTCTATGGAAGAAGTAGTGTGTTTTGGATGTATGCAGGATGTTACATGGAACTATGACCTGGTATTGCCTTTATTTGGAGATAAAGTATAGTGTAAGGAACTACTTACTGGTGCCAACTTGAGAAGGGATAGAACTGTGGTGGTTAATTTTCATGTTTCAACTTGACTGGGCTACGAGGTACCTAGTCATTTAGCCCAGCATTACTCTGACTGTGTCTCAGGGTGTTTCTGGACAAGTTAAAATTTGAATCAGTTGATTGCATAAAACAGATTGCCCTCCCTAATATGGGTGGGACTCATCTAATCAACTGAAGATCTGAATAGAACAAAAAGGCTGAGTAAGAAGGCACTCCTTCTCCCTTGCTATTTGAAATGGGGAACTGGCCTTTCCTGGCCTTTGGACTCAGACTGAAATATTGGCTTTTCTTGGGTCATGAGCCTTTTGGCTTTCACACTGAACGTATACCATTGGCACACATGGTTTTCAGGGCTCTGAATTCAGACACTATATCATTGGCTCTCCTACATCTCAATTTTTTTGAATGCAGACCTTGGGATGTCTCAGACTCCATAAGAACATGAACCAATTCCTTGTAATAAGTTAATTTGTCTCTTTCCCTATTTATCTACCTATCTAATCTAGAATACATATATCCTATTGGTTCTATATCTTTATAGAAACCAGACTAATACAGAAGGTATATTGAACATAAATTTAGGAAGCTCAGAGATTGAAATATGTAAATATTAGTATATACTGTTCAATAAAATAATATTTAAGGGCCACTTTTAGGAAATTATACCAAAAGAAAACAAAACAGCCACCACAGAAAACACCTCTGGACACTCACTTCATACCTACCCATAGTGCGTTAAATAGATGTTATCTGCAAAAAAATTGAGTTTGCAAATTTCCAATATTCACAAACTTGAGTAATTTCCTAATATTTAGGGTGATATATAAAGCTACACTGAATAAGGCTGCAGGAATTATTGAACACTTTAAATCTTAATATTTTCTCTATAAATTGTAAGGTTACATACATCATGGATGCTGAGTCATTTAGATCAATTGCAATGACATGACATTGTATACTTCAAAAATAAACTTTACTCTTCCTCAATATAAAACTGTACTTCTTACACAAGAATGGGGTAACTCTAAAAGTCGCTACACTAAATGTTAAGTGCCTGCTTAGTAATTTCCTTATAATTTTTCATTTAGGTAAGGTTTACGCCTTTAACCACCCCCCCAAAAAAGTACATTTCAAATACATGTATAAGAATAAGACTGTGTTTTAAAACACTGGAATGCCAACATGTAAATGGTCCAACTTAGTTCCTTTCTCAAATAAAAAATGTATTAAACTGACATTAATGACAGGTAAAAGTAAATAAGCAATGTTCTTAAATTGCAAAAAATGCAGATGACCTCTTTTCTTTCATATAACTTAAAATATCTAGAACAAAACATTTATGTTAATGCCAGAGTAACTAAAACTATATGGAAGCAAATTTGACTGTGTCATAAGTGCACATAGTTTTGGTTATGGCATACATTTACTCATAAATAACTTTCATTAATATTTCATTATACCTCTGACACTCTGTTCTAAAATACTAGACCATACACCAATCAAGGTTGTTTTAAATTGGGATAAACAGCTCTGCATATCAAAGTAAATAATTACAGACAATATGCTGCATGTTTATATTCATTTGCTTAATTAATATTGATTTTATTCAGTTACATTTTGGAAGAAACTTTTGTTAAGTAGAGCCGACTCTTGAGTGATATGTATGTTAGGGGCGCTAACTCCTTGTGCAGTGAAAAATATGAATACAAGTTTTGACTCCTCAAAAATTTAATTACGGTTTGTCTCCCTGAACCCACAGATTTCTAACCAACCACTGAAAATATTTTTTTAAAATCTGAATAAAAGTGAACCTGGGCAGTTCAAATCTCTGTTGTTCAAGATCAACTGTACATTCATTTGTAGCTAAAATGTTAAGAATTAGTCTTCATCATGGAGTCTGCTTTAGCTGTGGCTGTTTACTGCACGAGTCCCCTTTCCTCCAGCGTGCTGATCAGAATTTTCTCAAACTCATGTCCAATTAAAAGAAATTTAGTTACTGAAGTCTTAACATTAATACTGCCTTGACTCTGATCATATTATGTAAATTTCCCAAGCTTGTTCTCCTATTTCTAGCCACAGAACTAAGAAAATAACCTCACATTTGTATTACAGTATGTGGTAGGCAGAGTAAAGGCATCCCAAAGATGTTGATGATATAATCCTTGGAACCTGTGAATATGTTAAACTACACGGTATAAGGAACTTTGCAGATATAAGTAAGGTTATGGACATTAAGATGTGTAAAATTACTGGATTATCCATCCATCTGGATGGGTCTGATCTAATCACATGAGACCTTAAAAGTAGGACACTTTCTCTAATTGGAAG
>PVKM010023526.1:0-21103 GCA_004027735.1 Carollia perspicillata | reverse complement strand
GGGGGGTGGAAATGGGAGGGAGGTGGGGAGCACTGGGGGATGGTCTGGGATGGGAGTAAAAGACAGAAAACTGTACTGAAAAACAATAAAAAAAAACAATTAAAAAAAATACTTGTCCAAGCAAAATATAACCAAAGACACTGAAATAGAGAACAGGCTGACAGTGACCAGAAGGGAGAGGGGAGGGTATTTCAGGGGAAAAGGGGAAGGGTTTGCAGGACCAAGTATAAAGGACACATGGACAAAAACAAAGGGGGTTGGAAATGGGAGGGAGGTGGGGAGGACTGGGAGGGCAGGGATAAGTGTAAAAGGCAGAAAACTATACTTGAACAATTAAAATTAAAAAAGAAAATACTTGTCCAAGAAAATCAATTCATTTGGATATGGGTAACAAAAACCACATACATGTAGAATCCACACAGAAAGAAACATATGTGTAAACAAGCATCAAAACTTTTCCACTGGTGATGAGAATTCACCAGGAACAGTATTATCATAAAATGGAAGGAACTGTAGTAAAATATTCTACTATAATTTTTTGAGGCAATTCTTTTTGAAGCAATTTTTTTGAAGCAATTCTATAACTTAATGAAGCAATTATAGCTACAGAAAAGATCACAACAGGAAGTGATGGCTGGATAACAGGAGGAAATGAAATAGGAATAAACAGACATCAGGAAAAAGTAGAAGAAAAAAGAAAAATCATTACAGACTTAAAGAAAGTGAACAAGGGAGAAGGAACACTGTGGAAAGTCCATTAAGAGTCATACAAGAAGGAAATTTGAAAATTAACAAAGTTAAACAAAAATGCAATTCAAATGATTGAAAAAAAAATAACGCGTAGTAGACAAAACATACTTCTTTTTGTGAAGGAGGGAAGGAGAGTAGAAGAGAGAGTGGGAGGAGGGAAGGGGCGGGCTGCATATCATGAAGACAACGCGGGCCAGGACGCCTTGGGGGGAACGCAGGACGCTCACACCAGTGATTGCCCTGGAGACAGGGACCGGCAGTCTGAAGGGCAGGCAGAGGAGGAAGAATTCCCTTCCACCCCGCGTCCTTTGGTAGGTTTTAATCAAAAAATACGTAAGTAGCATGTGTTTATTTTAGAAGAAAAAGAAAATATGGATCAACTCACAAAATCACCAATAATCCTGGCAATGATTACTTTCCCTTTCTGCTCACGTAAATGTTCCCTTATTTTGAAACAATCACGAACAGGCTGTGAATATTTCATACCTACAACATTTCACAAGGTAATTTCACTTTTAGTAATTTATTGTAAGAAAATAATTAAGGATGTGTCTAAAGATTAGTTTACAGGATGTCTGCGGCTATACTTTTTTTAACAATAAAAAGCCGATAACAACCTACATGACGGAACTACAGTATAAGTTTCAATGACTCGTGATACATCTCAACAAGGGTGTAGCCCAGTGTTACCAAACATAACGTTGCAAAACACTACTGAATTGCCCTGGAAATATGTTCGCATGCCTCTGTTTAATATAAAAGCAGGTTACAAACAACAATATGATTCAAAAATACTTGTTTGTAAATTTCAAAAAAATTCATCGAGTCTATGTTATTTGTTAGACATTCTCCCAGGTATTAGGGACACAATAGTCAATAAATTATTTTGCCCCTCCTAGAAATTCATTTTGGTCAATGAAAGAGACAAATAAACAGGCAAAGACCTGTCGATGAGGGTAGCAGAGACATCAAGAAGGAAAACAAAGCTAACTTTGTTAATATAAGTAGATATTATTATTTGTTATAATAAGTATGTTTATGTATTATTAACAGGGAGTTAGAGACTGGGGAATGGGGAGTAACACTCAAAGATGTCACCTGTTGCTGCCTAAGAAACCACTCTACGATTCTGTGGCTTGAAGCTACAGTGCTTTACTATTCTGTGGGTTAGCATCACACACAGGACTGGGGTGATCCATCCTTCCTTGTCGAATATCCAAAACGACCTCACTGGTGTATCTGGCAAATAATGCTGGCTATCGCTGGGGTCCCTCAGTTCTCCGCATGGCCTGTCATCCTCATTAGAACAGGCTTTACAGCATGGGGCCTCAGTATCCCAGGAGGTGGCAGAGCCTCCAAGTCTCGTGTTCTGGAGCTCACATAACACCACTTCTGCCACATTCTACTGGTCAAAGCAAGCCATCAGACCAGCCAAGATTCAAGGGGTTGGAAATATGCACTCTACCTCTTGCTGGAATGAATAGTAGCATTACAATGCAAGAGCAGTGATGCACCACTGCTATAAATAACCCCCTCGGTGATGTCAATGATGAGAAATTAAAGACAGTTGGAAAGGGTTTCAGGCAGAGAGACCAGCCATCAGAGATCCCCAAGGCGAGAGAAAAAGTACAACATATCCAAGAAACATTCAGTTCAATGGTAATTGAGCCTAAAACTGAAAACACAAGAGAAATCAGGAAAAAGGGTTTTTAAAGTTTTTTATAAAGGAGGTTATTTTGAAAATGAGACAAGCAGATAGGAATACAAGTTAATCTGCTTAAAACAGATATTATTTTAAATGACAAAAGAAGAGTTGTCAGTGAGAATAAGAAGAAAAACCCTGAACTTTAGAAGGACTCTGGGGGGAAGGGTGGGGCAGGGCGGGGCAGCCTAGAACCTGGCCGCTGGGTCACCACACCTCCAGCCGATCAAGACCAAAACAGGAATCCAAGGAAAAGGTCCTCGGATTTATCCACTAGATGGCCACCTCAATAATTTGAACTATTTCTGACCTTTAACGCATCAAGAGTAAAGGCTCTGAGTGGCAGCATGATAGATATTTTTACCTTCTGACCTTACTTTCATCGTTCGTTCTGCCTTTGAACAATCACCCATATATATTACAGCCACCTGTGGATAACTACTGTACAAAAACAAAGTCAGGAATATATAATTATACACATTTCATCATAAAGATCTATAAAAGCTTTATATCAGTACCCTAAGGATCCTGAAACACCAATTCAAAAGAACCTATGCACCCCAATGTTCATAGCAGTGTTATTTACAATAGCCAAGTGCTGAAAACAGCCAAGTGCTGAAAAGTGATGAAGATGTACACTTTTCATTTACAGCTGAAAAGTGTACATCTGTAGATGAGTGGATCAAAAAACTGGTGCATTTACACAATGGGATACTACAGAGAAGAAAGAAAGGAGGAGCTCCTACCTTTCGTGACAGCATGGATGAAACAGGGGAGTATCATGCTAAGTGAAGTAAGCCAGGCGGTGAAAGACAAATACCATATGATCTCACCTTTAACAGGAACCTAAGCAACAAAACAAACAAGTGAGCAAAATAGAACCAGAGACGTGGAAATAAAGAACAAACTGACAGTGACCAGAGGCGTGGGGGGAGGGGGATACTGGAGGAAAAAGGGGAAGGGTCATCAAGGAACATGTATAAAGGACCCACGGACAAGGACAACAGTGGGGAAAGATTGAACATAGGGTCGAGTGGGCAGGGGAGGGCAGACTAATGGGGGAAAACAGGCATGACTGCAAGTGAACAACAATAACAAAAAGTCTTATATCATTGTATCATGGTAACGTGATTAGTGCTTAGTTTCTGTGTCTAGAAGCAGATTGACTCTATCGAAGCATATGCAAAACTTCTAGAAAATTTCAGCCAGCTTACACTCTTACAAGCAGTATATAAATACCTATTTTTCCCATTTTTCTCAATACTGAAGCCTTGAAAATAAGTCTTGGTTAACTTAATAGGCTAAAATATGGAATTACTGAGAACCGGACTCCTGCGTGCTCTTGCTTTGAGCCAGGTGAACAGCTCTTGTCAAAGCAGACGTGGCCAGGGAGCTGGGGCGGTTGTTGGGAACATTGGAAGCTCACATGGCCTCTGCCTGCTTATATCATTTTCAGGGAAGGGGATGTAGGCAGCCACACAAATCAACTGACTATCTGCTTTTCATATATGCTGCAAATGTTTTTCTTCATTTTAATTTTCTTTATATTCCAATATTTTTGACAGCAGAAAGTTTTCAGGTTTGATGTGGTCATGCCAATAAATGTTTTCTTTACCAAGGAGAATGCACTGTTTTCACACATTTAGCTAGTTATACCATTACACTTGCTGAAAAATCCATCCATTTCCAACTAATGTGAAATGACAGTTTTTTTTCACACACAAATGTTTGTTTGTATTGCTGCTCCATTTGGGAGAAACAATTGTGTCGACAGAAGAAAAATGTGACCACAGCCCATATAAGTTCATGGTTCCAGTATTCAAAACTATGGCTCTTTAAACTACAGAATCAGTCATCGAGGAAGATGCTTCAGTAGGAATCTAGTACATAGAACTGAGCAAAGAAACAACAGGCTCTGTCTCTCAACTGAAGTTCTTGGGACCGGCATCAGATAGGGGTGTTTCAATGGCTATTCTCTCTTTCCCTGAGCACACAGAGCTGAACACACATAACTTATGTACCTGTTTGATAAGACTCCTCTGTACTGGTTATCTTTCCTCCAGTCTTACTGTACTTGCTAAAACTTTGTGAATAATAATAAAGAATAGCCCCTCCAGTGGACACCTCTATAATATCAAGAGACAATTTTGATGTGAATTAAATTATTTAAAAATTGAATAGTGCGAGGTGAGGGAGAGAGAGAGAAACAGAGAGACAGAGAGACAGAGAGACAGAGGTGGTTTACTTAGAAAGCCAGGCTGGATTTGGATCTTAATGTGTCACCTGTATGATCTTTGGAAAGTCATTTAAACACTCTAGATATAGCCTTCATCATTCTCTCCACCTGGGGCGCCCTTCTCACAGGCCTCCTAACTCACCCACACGCATCACAGAAGACCTAACCCAGGATTCCTCTCCTGCGGGAAGTCAGCCTGGCCCCAGCCACACAGCAGGGGCTCCTCCTCTGACCTACAAGGGTCAGGGACCTCAGCTCATTATTCTCTGTACCCAAGAACCCAGCACATTACAGTACTCTTTAATGGCCATGTATTCATTCATTAAATAAGGAAATTATTCCTCATACCTTATGAAATCCCTTACAGTTCTCAAATTCCAAAGAACAATACAATCGAGATGATTTAGGTTTTATAACCAGAAATAGCCAGTCAAAGCTTAATGGTTTTTTTCTTCCTTTAAAAATTCTTGATAACTTCCTCAGTTTCTCACGTAATCTTCTTCTGTTTAGGGATAATCTGTGATCATGTGACCTGAGAGAAAGAGAGAGCACTCACTTGATCAAAACATAAGCGTTCTATTTCAAATCCCACTATTTCCCAGCTTTACAATACTGGATGAATCACTTAACCTGGCCTGGTCCTCAATTCCTGTATCTCCGGCTGATCCTGTGACATCCAGCCCAGCCCACAAGTCCAACGGCTTAGTGCACAGCATCTCTTTCGGCTGGCCTTGCCGAGGTCCCCCAGGTGAGCACCAGGCTTGGGCAGGTCATTTCCAAATGTCCTTCCACATCCTTCCAGTGCCTAGTCCAGCCCAGAGGGAAACTCCATCCTCTTGGCCTGCCCAATTCTGGAAGCACAGACCTCTCTCTCGGAGCATCTCCTGATCCTGGCAACAGGGGCAAATCCTGTCAGACCTTTACCATGATATGTGCTTGAAGGTGGAAGTTAGACACTAATCCTTATTCCCCACCCCTTTCCCCAAATGCCAGGAGGTGCCTCTCACATCCTCCTAAGAACTGCCTCACACCCTGTTCTGGGCCATGGTGGCGCCGGGGCCCTCAGTTATCAGCAGCTCAGCACATTCAGCCCAGAAGGCAGCAGGACATGTGGAGATGTCCCTCTCACATGCATGCACATGCACACACACATGTACACACACGCACACCAGCACCCTCACGCTGTCCTTGTGGGGGTGGTTCTCTTAAGGGCTCCTCTCCATTTGGGGCAGAGGAAGGGGAAACACGGCAGTCTCGCATTTTTTTTCGAAGAAATCTTTACTCTCTCTCTCTCTCTCAGTGAATTCTTGTATTTTCCTGTATGTCCCAGGGATGGGTGAAGGTTTGGAGCCACCTCTTACGTGCAGCCCTCTTTACAGAAGTAGGAAATTTGTTACCTATAGTTCTATAGTTGGCTAATTTTCTCTTTTTCCTTGTGTTTTTATCTTGCTTTTCTTTCTCACTCAGCTTCTGGCTCCTTCAGGTCATAAGAGACAGAAAAATGGCAGTAAATTTCTTATTTGCAAAATAGTGTCTCAAGCCAGTGAAGCGCTCTCTCGCTGGGACAGATGTTGAACTCTGACTTCTTCTCATAGGCAGAGTTATCAGCTAAAACACAGGGACGCCCAGTTGAAATTGGACTTCAGAAACACATTTATCATCTATTTGAAATCAAATTTAAGTGGGCATTGCGGGACTGGGTTTTCTTGTGTATAATTCGCTAAATCTACCTACAGTGGCAGGGCCCTCTAGGGGCTCCTCCGAGGCTCTCCTCACGCCTCCCTTCCCCAGGATTCTCCTACCCAGCATGCCCTCTGCAAGAGTGGCTGCATCTGCATTCTAGTTAGTCTCTTCCTCTTTCTGAAGACCTTCCGAATCTGTTCTGCTGTGGTCTGCTCATCCCAGCGGGAGGCCTTCTTAGGTAGGATCTATGCTGGCTCTCTACATTTAAGCCTTATCTGGCCCAGCAAACCCTTGTTTTGGACAGTGGGTGCTCCTTCTGCAGCCATAGTAGCCAACCCTTTGACCTAAGGCCCTTGGGGCCACAAACAAAGTTCTCCATGTGGTCTGCTGGACAGCCTATTTTCCTGGCCTTTCCTTCTGCCTCATATTCTGAGACAGTCACTTGAACACACACATACAAATAGCACAGCCAACACACGCACACAATATATCTTCAGCCCTGTCAGAATAATAGAAATGATAAACTAGTCCATTAAAATACATACATACACACTCATAAATAATAAAAACAGAATTCTTGTTTGCAAAGCTACATTTCACTTCAACTGGTTAGCAGAACCACAGAATGGAAGAATTGACAAGCCAGGTTTTTATTCCAATTTATTTAATGAGCTAAAAAAAAATCCTCCAAATGTAAATTAGCAGCAAGATGTCTGATTAAACTGGACCAGTGACAGCACTTTTCTGGCATGCGGATCACCCCTTCCTGCTTAGATGCATTTTCTTGGCAGGAGCCTTGGGAGAGGTTGGGATGTTGACAAGATAGAATCGGTGCACTTTTAGATGTCTGCATGGCTGCTCTGTGGGCGCACACTTTGTAACTGCAGAGAAGTGAGGCTGTGAGATATGGCTACCTTTAATCCAGCCTCTGTGCTTCATAAAAGGCAACCACAGTCAAAAAACTGGAAACCCTATTCACAAAACCGAAACCTAATCAGAAAGAGGAAATGCAAAGCATTGTCTCTGCTTCAAGCCTATATAGGGTGCAATTTTTTTCCATTTTAATAACGATGTCCAGAGAGTCTTTAAAATAATAGAAGCGCTTATAGAGATCTTTGTACTTATTGCCAAGAGACTGTAACTTCATTCTGTTAGGCCATAACATGGCATTTTTAAGCACACAGTTCAGCCTATCTAATCCCATGGCATAACGCCATCCATAAGACTGCCTCCTCATCCTCAGTTTTCCATGCTGGAGCCCACATCTGCCCTTTTAACAACAGCCCCCACCCTGCATCCCTTCAAAGTACCCAGGGCTCAGGAACCCATGAACTACTAGCCTGCCCCACTATACCTCCCCAACCCAATCAAAACCTAAACCCTCAATGTTTCATTGCAGGAAGGTACAACTACAAGAATCCCTAGCTATTCTAATATGCTAACCTCAGCGAAGGTGAATGACCAATCACATTGTATTTTACTCTCACTAAGTACTTTTTGTCCAAGGTAGTTCTTTAATTTTCATAACTCCTTTCAGGCCTTTTACACTTTGAAAGTTGGGGCAGAAGATTCACTGTTATCTCTTAATTAAGTCACCATTCCTAATTATTACCTCGGGTCACGCTCACGGCCAAGTGTTTCTAGAGACGTGTCTTGGGAATCAGGCCCCTGGAGTGGTTTCTGTACACCTTTGTCCATTTGGCAATTTTAAAGAAAACCAGGTTTAGTTCTCTTACTGAGGCACGTTAAAATTGTCAAGAGTCGCTGGAGTATACCATGAATTGAATGAGACAGCGTCAAACTGCAGGTGGTTAGAAGTGCTCCACTGTAATGAGCTAAAGAAGAGAGTTTTATAGAGAATGCACAGAAGCAAAGCAAGGAAATTATTTAATTGGCATGCCCTGAGCACTTGCCTTGAAATAGTCTAGTTGGCTCTTTGTGACTGGTTGTCAGTTAGCCTTATTTGCTGAGATATGAGTCCATTGACTCGGGCTCAGGTGCTGGTTTGCTTTCGTAGGCTGCCAAGACGCCAGCCTAATGGCCCCCTTGATTAATTACATCAACCGTTTCATCAAATACTTTTTTTTATAAACAATTAGTTGTACTTAAGTGAATCAAGCACTCTTTTTTTAAAAAAAGGAAACATGAATCCAGTCTTTCAGAAAGAAGCTAGATGGTAGAAGTAAGTACAGTAGGGGGGTTGGAGGTAGGAGCTATTCTCACTGCTGCTACAATTGCATCATCAGTAATGTCAGGGGTTGGTCCCTGAAGGGGACATTTTGGACTGTCTGGTGTTGGTGCAGTGCAGACTGCTCTCAGAAACTATTTTGCTCTCCTTTCATCAGAAACTTTATCAGAAACAGCCGTGTCTGCTGAACAGATGGGAGCGAGAGTAGCTGATATGAAGGCATATGGTTTCAGGAGCAGACAGGAGTAGGCATTCCAAATATTAGTACAGTTTCTCTCAGGTTTTCATGAAAGTGACACACAAATGTCAATAGGCAAAAATAACAGATAACATTTCCAATCACCTCAAAACCTACTTGACTAAAATCAAAATTATAAATCAGTTGGCTTGCATTTCTAAAGGTGTGCCATCTGTATTATTAACTTGATGGTAGGGTGAAAAAAAATTAGGTTGGGGCAAATAAAAACCAACTTCTTCATTCATTTATTTAACAAATATATGTTGAGCACTGAATGTATGCCAAACGCTGCTGGATCTGTGGGATAAATCAATAAACAAGTCCCAGTCCTTGTTGTGAGGGAGCCAATGGTCTGATGGGAGGAGATATGTAAACTGAGAATTGCTGGGTTGGCCAAAAAGTTCGTTTAGTTTTATGCATAAGTTGGCTCTAGTAGCGCTTAGTTGTCTTTAACTTCGTCGGAAATAATTTTGTTGATTGTATTGTGACAGCTGTCATATCAGCCTGCATTTAAAAAATCTTATCAAAATCAGTGAATTTTTATACATCCATTTTAATGTTAAAGATGGAGGAATATATGCAACATTTTTATGTATTATGCTTTATTTCAAGACAGGTAAAAACAAACCTGAAACACAAAAGAAGATTTGTGTCATGTGTGGAGAATGTGCTGTGACTGATCAAATGTGTCAAAAGTGGTTTGCGAAGTTTCTTGGTACTATTGACATTTTGACCAAATAATTCTTTGCTGTGGGGCTGTCCTATGCATTGGAAGACATTTAGCAGCACCCCTGGCCTCTACCCAGTGGAAGCCAATAGTGGGAGAGAGCCAACATACTCAAAATATCCAAATCAATAAATTTATTGGGGAAAATTAAAAACATGTCTTTTATTTTATGGAAAAACTAAACATACCATGTGGTCGACCCAACACAACAGTGTGGAAAGCAAAGATGAAGAAGGGCAGGTGTCATGGAAACCAATAGAAGGAGCGCTCATCCCAATCTGAGGTGGCCCATCTGGGAAGACTCCTGATAGGTGGTGTTGAAGCTGACATCTGAATTAGCATGTAGCAATTAGTCAAAGAGTAAGTGGGATGGGAGGTAGTAGAGAATCCTTCATACATGTCAAAGACATAAAGAAAGGAGACAGACACACTGATATGGACTATAAAATAGACTGTCAGAACAGAATCTTGGATAAAAAAGAGTGGAATGAACTCTGTTTTTGGTGCTGGTCCACCCAAAATGTATTCATCAGAACTGAGCATCACCCCAGGTCCCAGTCTAAATTAAAAGGAATGAATTGAACAGATCACCTGTGAACTACCTACTGCACTCCATACATCTATTTGAGGTAGAAGAATATCAGTTGAGACACTTAAAATACAATGTACAAACATATATAGGTTGTATAACAGACTATATAGAGAATAGAAAATATATACACATACAAGGGTGGACCCCAAAACAATTAACTTATTAAAAATCGTGTATTTATTCTTACATGTTTAAACTTCAGTCACCTTCAAAATACTCTCCATTTGATGCAATACACCTATGGAGACGTTTTTCCCACTGCTCAAAACAGTTTTTGAACTTGTCAATTTTGATGCCTTTTAGTGCTTCTGCCATTTTCTGTTTCACCTCTTCCAGATCGGCAAAACATTTCCCTCTGGGGACTTTTTTCATCCAGGGAAACAAAAAAATAGTCATTTGGGGCAAGATCAGGTGAATAGGGTGGGTGAGGCATGGGAGTCAGACCATTTTTGGTCAAAAACTGCTGCACACTCAGTGCAGTATGGGCAGGTGTGCTCGTAAATCACCCATCATGAAATGGGCAAATGTGTTGAAAGGTTCTTCAAACAAAGTCACTGAAGCCGAACATAGCCTCTCACAACAACACCAGCTGGCACACTGATACAAATGGGTTCGTAGAACACTAACCTAGTGGGGAAGCCTGTACTACAAGGGACATACCCTCCTGAAGATAATTTTGGGGTTTTTTGGTCCCCCCTTGTACATATCAATATTATGCCATATATACACATGCATATGAGGTCTGTCCAGCAAGTCTCTAGCCATGGACTATGAAAAATAGAGACATTTATTGAAAAAGATGCAAGATATAAGAAACATTATACATAGGACAATGACACCTCAGTCCCCTTCAAAGTAGGCACCTTGGGGCCTCACATCATTCTCTCAACTGCAGCACCATGTTCCTTCTGCTCTGGTAGCAGAAGCCAGAGAAGAAATTTTGCCACAACATGTTCATGCCAAGCTCCTGCATCAGAATCTCAAACACAGTAGTTTTTGGAATCCGCAGATCAGCCTCTAGTTCTCGCACTGCCAGGCACTGATCTTCCTTGATTGCAGCCTGTGTGCATTCGACATTCTCAGTCTGTTTGTTGCAGGCCTTCCAGAATGTGGGTCACTTTCAACAAAGTCTCAACCATCTTTGAAGCATTTGAGCCACACTTTTATTTGCACTGCCCTCATTGCATTGTCCCCGAAAGCCTTCTGAATCATCTGAATAGCTTCCATGAAGAAGTGTCCAAGCTTAACACAAAATTGGATGCAGATTTGTTGCCCTACTCGCTCATTCTGAATGTAATGGCCACACAGTACACATGCTCATCAACAGCATCTACTGCCCCCACTGACTAGTACAGTGAAGTCACACATGCACATTCCAGTCCACTCTCATTGGCTGACAGGTTACATTGATGTCACACAAATGCTTCTCTTTCTATTAACAATGGCTGGACTTTTTCCAGACAGACCTTGTATATAAACATACAGAAATGTGAAATATACAGTATATATATGCATTTTGCATCTAAATTTTATAGCCAAAATGCTTTATACCTTAAAGTGCTTTTTTGATCCTGCCAAACAATGAAAACTGTTGCTTTTCAAAGAAAACACCCCTGAGAGCAATTGTGTACACACCAGCAGTCAAGCCATTAATTAGGCTAAGAGTGATTTCAGGGTCCCTTTTTCAAAGATATTGAACAAAAGATGAAGACTGCGTAAAGGTAGAAAACACGTAGCTGTAGCAAGCCTAAGCAAACACCCTGGAGCCCATATGTACTCATTCAAAAGTTCCAGAGGTGGACCCCTTGCAGACTCATAGCTGATGTTCTAGTGCCGGCTGGCTCGGTAACAAAGGGCTGCCCCAGGTGTATAGTACCTTGGAAGTCTCCTGTTTTCATCTCGAGGGGATTGTGAGGTGCAGGTGGTTTGGGTAAAGTACCTACAATCAAAATCTTGTTCTAAACATCCGTAGCTAAACAATAATTCTTTTTTTTTTAAGTGAGCATTTAAGGGAAAGCCAACAGCTGAGAATACAGCTGGAAATGGGTTTCATCTAATATGCTTACATTGATTAAGTGTTTCTTTCCATAAAGCATTTCTGAGTTACTGAAGATGGTACAAGGACAGAAAAGAAATGTAATGACACTGAAATTAGGCTCCCCAGAAGCTAGATAAAGCGTGGCATGCGGCCCCTAAGAAGCCTGTCCAACACTTCCACACTTGGCTGCCTCAAAGGCACAGCAGCGTTTCCTGTTTCCTCCCACTCTGTTTCCTCCCACGGACTGGTGAGGCAATAAAAGGAGAAGAGCAATAAACATATATATGAAATGTACGCACACTTATAAGTGGGTTTGAGGAAAGAGGAAAGGGACAAACTCTATTTGTGAATCTGGGTTTGAGGAGACCTACTAACAAGTCAGAGGTAAATAAATCAGCAAATTGTTTCACTAGGTACTAAATACTTTTCAAACAGATTACAAGCACAATGGAGCACAAAGGAGAGAGCAGAGTCGGGGACTAACAATGGAGTCAACCAGTGGGGTAGATTTCATACTGTCTGCAATTATTCACATCTCCTCTCTGTAGGAACATGCACACTGTCGATTTCCTCTTAACTTTATTCTGACTCCAGTAAAAAGAGAAGACCACAATAAATGAAGCTATATAGAAAACAAGTCGGAAGTCAAGACTGTTTTAGAAAAATAAGGAAAACTGCAGAGCTGCTAATGTCTTTTTTACAAGAAGAAAAACAGTAGAAGAAAATATGTCACTTACTATCCTAAATTCTGGAGCAAATGACCCAGAGCAAAGGAGTTCAGGAGCTTGAAGACATCTCTATTCCAGTTGGAGAATGGTTACAGGCAATGTATAGGCAACCAGAGGCCTCCGACAATAGGAAAGCGTTTACTTAGAGATTACATTTATCATACAGACTATTAACAGCACAATTCCTCCATTCCATACAGATATAACTAGATCCTTCTCTTTTTTTCTGATAAGCCTGGACATAGCCTTAGAAGTCCTTCTTCTGCTACCACTCCAGCAGAGTTAGTACTAAAGATGAAACTTGCCATCCCTCACTCTAAAATTTAAAGAAGAGATTTTAATTTATGCCTGGTGGCTATATTGCTTTAATCTTGCTTCAAAGAGAATAACTTTTGGAGCTATTGATGAAAATAATCAAATAGGAATGATGAATACTTAACACATTTACCATTTTAATAGGGAGTTCTAAAAAGCAATATAGTAATTAGATCAAGATGTTCTTTTTTTAAATAAACTTTATTTTTTAGAGCAGTTTTTGGCCCCCAGCAAAATCAAACATGAAGTACAGAGAGCTCCCTCACTACCCACTCAGACAAACTCCCCAACTATGGACCTCCTGCACCACGCTGACACATTTGTTAAAAACGATGAATATGCAGTGATGCATCATCACTCGAAGTCTATGGTTTACATTAGAGTTCCCTCTTCATGTCGTGCATCCTATGGGCTTTAAGCACTGTATAAGAACATGTATCCACCATAATAGCATCATCCAGAACAGTTTCTCTACCCTAAACACCTGTGTGCTCAACCTATTCATTCTTCCCCTCCCCCATCTGCCATCAACCACTAATTTTTTGATGTCTCCATAGTTTGTCTTTTCCACCACGTCATATATATGGAGTCATATAGTCATACAACCTTTTCAGGTTGGCTTCCTTCACTTAGTGATATACATTTAAGTCTCTTACATGTCTTTTCATAGTTTGATAGCTCATGTCTATTTGGTGCTGAATCGTATTTCATTATCTGAATGTGCCACAGTTTATTCAGCCATTCACATACTGAAGGACATTTTGGTTGCTTAGAGGTTTTAGGAATTGTTAATAAAGCCTCCACAAGTGTCCATGTGCAGGTTTTTCTGTGACCATAAATTTTCCATTTGTGTGAGAAAATATCATGGAGCAAAATTGCTGAATTATATGGTATGAGTATGTTTAGTTCATTAAGAAACTGCCAAACTGTCTTCCCAAGTGGCTATGACATTTTACATCCCAACAGCCAGCAATTGGAGTTCTTGTTGTTTCACATCTTCTGACAACTTGGTGTTGTCAGTGTTTTGGATTTTAGCCATTCTAATAGGTACTTAAAGGCATCTAATTATTGTTTTAATTTGCACTTTTATTTATTTTTTATCCTCATCTGAGCACATTTTTTCATTACATTTTAGAGACAGAAAGGAAGAAAGAGAAATAAACATTGATTGCTTGCTTCCCAGCCATGCCTGCAACCTAGGTATGTGCCCCGACTAGGGATCAAACCCACAGCATCTCAGTTACAGGACCATGCTCCAGTCAGGCCACACCGGGCAGGGCTTAACTTGCATTTTTTAATGATATATGATATAGAACGTCTTTTCAGGTACTTATTGCCATCCATATACCTTTAGCGAGGTCTCTGTTAAGGTCATTTGCTCATTTTTAATTGTTTTGTGTTCTGAATTTGGAGTTTTAAGAGTTCTTTTTGTTATTTTGGGTAATAGTCCATTACCAGACTTGTCTTTTGCAAATATTTTGTTCCAGTTCACGATTACTTTTTTATTCTCTTAACATTGTCTTTCACAGTACTGATGTTTTCCATTTTAAAGAAGTTCAATTTGTAAATTATTTTTTTCATGAATTGTACTTTTAGTACTTTTAGTACAATTCATGAAAAAAATAGTCATTCAAAAAGTCACTGCCATACTCAAAGTCAGCTACATTTTCTCCTATGTAGTCTCTTAGGAGATTTGTAGTTTTGCATTAGACATTTAGATCTATGAGACCCATTTAGAGTTAATTTTAGTAAAGGATCTAAAGGATGTGCCTAGGTCATTTTTTTATCTTGCATGTAGATGTCCGGTTGTCCCGTAACCATTTGTTGAAAAGACTATTTTCAACATTGTATTGTCTTCACTCCCTTATCAGAGATCAGCTGATTGTGTTTACCCAGGTCTGCTCCTGGGTTCTCAATTCCGTCCCATTGATCTCGGTGTCTTTTAGTTCACCACTCTCATACTGTCTTGATTACTGTGGTTTTGTAGTACGTCCAGAAGTGGGTAGTGTCAGTTTTCTGACACTGGAAGGATCTGATAGAGCTCCTAGAAGTAAAACTCACAAAAGTGTGCCCCCTACTGCTGGGTCCCCTGGAGTGACTCTGAGTCCCCAGCAATTTGTCAATTACATTTCCGTTTTCCGGCCCAGCACCGTTTCCTGCAAAGGTTTCTACTCTGGTGAGATGTGCTTCTCTGTATTCACCTGCCAGTCTCTGCAATGTGGGGAGTAAGCCTTGATCTCAGTTCTCAGTCCTCAGTCAGCTCTAAGAGTTGTTGGTTTTTCAGTTTGTTCAACTTCCTCATTGTCAGGACAGAGGGTCACGTCTAAGCATTGCCATGCCAGATCAGAAACTGGAAGTCTGTCGCTATTTTAAGTCTCACTGCTTGGGGATAGAAGCCAGGATGGGGGAACCGAAGAGGCAGTGCCACTCTGAGCAGATTCATATGCGAGGCCACCACGAACACAAGCCTTCCACCTGGCAGAAACTAGCCGATTCCCAAAACTCAACTGTCTTAAAATTCTAAACATGTTTTAACAACAACAAATTTTACAGTAAATTTTTTTTTAATTTCATAGATCTTTCTCTTCTCTCTAATACTGTTTCACAAAGTACCCTTTTCCTTATAGTCCTGACACCCACATCGGCAGAACTGATGTACAGTTTACTACACCAGAGACAAATGCCCCAATACTATTGGGCCCTACAAGTATTGGCCCCTGCATGACTGGTGAGATCCCAATTACAGATTCAGTGAAGTCTTTTCCAGTCTCTTCTAGATCTAGACCTGGAATGGTGGTCAAGAACACAAACTCTGGAGCAAGAGGGCTGGTGCTCAAATCCCAGTTTTACCACTTACCAGCAATTTGAGCATGTTCCTTAGTCTCGCTATGTCTCAGCTACATGGGAATGATAACATTCTATGTTTGTGAAATTAAATGAGTTAACATATATTAAGCTCCAGAATAATACCTGCCACAGAGTATTATATAGTGTAGATGCTGATGAGATCTTTCTAACAGAGCATACCAGTGTTCATAGCAGCATTATTTACAATAGCCAAGTGCTGAAAACAGCTTAAGTACCCATCAGGAAATGAGTGGATCAAAAAACTGTGGCACATATACACAATGGAATACTACACAGCAGAAAGAAAGAAGGAGCTCCTACCCTTCACAACAGCATGGATGGAACTGGAGAGCATTATGCTGAGTACAAAAAGCCAGGTGGTGAAATACAAATACCATATGATCTCACCTATAAGGAGAACCTAATCAACCAAACAAACAAATGAGCAAAGTAGAACCAGAGACTTGGAAATAAAGAACAAACTGACAATGACCAGAGGAGAGGGGGAGGAGGATAATAAAGAAGGGAAAGGGGCAAACAAATGAACAGGACTAGAGGACTCGTGGGCATGGCTAGTAGGGGGTTGACTGTAGGAGTGGGGCAGGGGAAGGGGAGGGGAGAGCAATGGGGAAAAAGGTGGGAAAACTATAGCTGAACAACAATTTAAAAAACAAAACACCAGAAACAACACACCAGAAACGTGGGATTCCAGCAGACTGGAATGGAGCTGTGGTAATGCCTGAGGTATTGGTCCTTCAGCCCTTGGGGTGGCCAGCAGGGACCCAGGACAAGCACCTCTGGCCAAGAGAAACCAAGTATGCCATTAAATTAATTTGAAATGTCTATATGTGTCAAAATGTGAAAGAGGTTTGGGAAGTGCTGCATCTTTCTGTTTCCCACTAGGACAGTGTACATTATTATACACCATAATATCTTTCCTATTCTATTTCACTTTACTGTAAAGAAAATATCCTGGGAAATAGCCTCTGACTTTTTCATTCCAACACACCATCATAGAGAGCCTGTGCTCATTACCCAACCAGGGCTTTAAAACGCTGAATAATTTCACACTGCACCATTCACGTTTCCTCCTTAGGGTCTGGGTTTTTTGTGGGGGAATGGCACTGAAATTAATCATAGGTCATTTTAGCCAGACTCTGGAGCATTTATATTTATTCCAGAAAATTCTTCTGTCTGCCTCCTAAATGGCACATACCTGGTAAGTGCTGCTGTAAGTCCATTGGACAGCACGTACACTTACCTCTTCAAAAACCAGGTAACTCACACTTCCAATGCCCTGGGTTTCAGTTGACTTCCTAGGGCCTATTCGAGGTTCAAGGGCCTGGCTAAGTGGCCTGACCTGGTGGGTACTCTCCATACTCTCCCCTCAGAATGGCCATGGCACCGCATCACAAGACAGCATAAAGGTACTATGCTGCTTTCATGTTTCTTAGCAATTTTCCTTAATATTAATATTATAGGCACATAGGGGAGCATTATCAGGGTGAAATTATTTGAGTAACTTACTCATTTCTCTTTGAATCAAATTTTAGGCTTTTCTCAAACTGGGGGTTGTTTTAATCACATATGTAAACACCACACATACGTGTGCATATACAGTATCATTGGTAGCTTCAAGTCCTATAAATTATGTTATTTCAGATAGTTTTCTAGTTTATAAGCAACTATACCATATAGTAATGGAATATTTTCTACTCATAAGTAGCTTGAAACTGTGATCAATACCATAATGTTTAATCATTATTAATGTGGTTTTGAAAAAGGAAAGGAAAGGAGACATTCCACTTGGGGAAAAAATTGAAATGAATAAGTGATTTCTAAATTTTGTTGTTGCTATTGTTACTCAGAGGAAGAATATACTGAAAAGTTCCAGAATTACTTGGTAAACACACAAAAAAAATTCCTGAAGATTTTTTTTGAAAGAAAGTATTATATAAGGTAGGTAAAAAATTTAAAGCCAGTTCAACCTAACTTCGCTGTAATGCATTGAGTCCTGCTTTGGTACCATTCTGGGTGTCTTTTGAGATCTCAATTTCCTCACCTGTAAAGTTAGGACATGCATTAAATGGAACTCAGGCCCCTACCTGTCAACCTAGAATTCTGTATCTGGTGAAAATATGCTTCAGGAATTAAAGGGAACATTTTGCAATGGTAGATATATTTCATATCATGATTACAGTGTAGTTACCCACAACTGGGTCCACTTATCAAAGCTCCTTGAATGATACACCTCAGATGGGCCAATTTTATTTTATGCAAATTATATATTAATGCTGATCCAAATCAAAAAATCAAAAATCAAAAGAGGGTATAAGTTAGCATAAGGGTTATAACTGGTGATGAACAGAGGCTTCTGAAGTTCTGACTATGTTATTGACATAGGTGTTTGTTTCACGACAATTTGTTAATATGCACATTTATAGTTTATTCATTTTAACAACTCAAAAAGAAAAAGTGGCACTGAAAATAAAATCTGGCTTTCTGCTTGTTAAGAAATGTCCAAAATCCTCCAAACATCCTTACAACAAAATTAATTGTAGTGTATCTTTTTAATATATATTATATCATAATATAATTTTTAAAGTATAAAAGATCTGGGGAAGTCATGATCAATATATTTAATTTATCCCAGAAGTGAATCAATAAGTTTTGAAAATTACTACCTAGTATGATCAAAAGAGCTTGAGGAATAAAACACTCAAGTCTCACAATGATAGTCAGATTTCTAACAAGCAAAGGTTTTCTAAGTTTTGATAAACTAGTACATGTTTCTTTCAAATTCTTAGCACATGCTCAATTGAGAAATGGAATGGATGGAGGAGATGACAAAAGTTTCATTGACTCATTTTCAGGACATTAGTGACTGAGCCCCAGAATTATCCACGCGATCCGTTTCCTAGGAAACCCATTTCACCCAGAGCTCAAGTGGAGATTCCTTTGGGGAGGAAGTGTTGCTTGCTCTTAATAGTTTTCTGAAGAGGCTACAACATAACTGCGGATATGAGTTCTTCCGTGTGGCACTTTTAGTTACATGTCACTTGTTTGGCAAATAAACAAATCTTTTTAACAACTCCTTACAGTGTTCAGAACTAGAGTCAGCCATATGGGAGCAGATGACAGCTGTCTAGGACTGCACGGCCCTACTCTAGACTTCTCCCAAATGTTTCTCTCCCACTTCTTGATGAATCTACAAAGTTAACATTTAATGCTTCATTCCCCTGGCTTTAGTTCAACATCCGTCTTTTTTACTGCAGTCTAGCTGTAGCTCTAAATATCAGGCCCAGCCTTGCTCTAGACTTCTCTATCATTCCTCCTACACAAAGCGGGCTGACTCTGGTCTCCACTCTGTTCCCTTTCTATTCCCAATGACCACAGTGACTCTCAAGAGGCAGGTGTCACTTGCTCACCTTGACCCCTTTACTATGAGATTTGGCATCAAGTCACCTGTGCTGCACTCCTAGTCCCAATGTGACCTTTTGCCCAGCACATATCGCTGGGTGTATACATACCTCAAGGGCTTTTTCAACAGGCCACCAAGTACTTCAAATTCTTTGCTAACATCTTGACATCAGATGAAGGACCAGGCTTTAGTGTGATTCTGTGCACTACAGTCCTTGGACCTAGACATCCCAGGCCCCTGCCCTTGGCTTTCCTCTTTAAACTGTAGTCTTCTCCACCTGCATCGGCATCTTCTGGGTGCCTGGTAGAAATGCATTCTGAATCACCATGTCTACATCAACAGCTCAGCCTGGGAATCTTGTTTTAACAAGCTCCAGGTAATGTGCATGCACCTTCAAATTTGGAAAGCATTGCTTTAGGGGGCAACTGTTCTGGCTCCGCTGTGACCATGCCCCTCCCCATAAAATGCCAAGTTCACGGGGACAGGAGAAGTACCCCCCTGAAGCCTGTGTCCCCTTTCTAGATCAAGCTCCCAGTATCCACTCGCTGGGACAAAGGAAATTCATGTTCAAAGAGGTCCACCCCTGGGGCCTGCACAGACTTACTCTTCAGTCCATACCTCTGAGGCTGTCAAGGCCACTGGAAACATGATTAAGGGGCAGCTCTTTGAGAAGGCGAGAGTGAAAAAAGAACTTGGGAGCCAAGCTGCACTGCCACAGGCAAACCCAGGAGTCGGCTGTAGTGCAGGACGGGGATGAAGAGGCCAAGAGAAGTGAAGAAGCTTCCATCTGTACCTTTCTGTGGGGCCACCAGTGAAGGCCTGCCTTGATTCTGCGTTTTGCCCATTAGGAGAAGGCTATTTGTGGTTCCCTCTGCTTCCTCACACTTTTCATCTGACTCCTCAGGCAGCACCAAGTTTGAGGATGTTTCCAGAGCTTTCATTGTATGTTGAAAGGTCAATATCCTAAGGGTTTAGTCATTTGATCTCTCCTGCTTGCCTGAGGCCAGTAGTGTTTAAGAAGCAGCCAGATGCAGCGTCAGTCATGGGAAGCTCTCTCTCCAGCCTGTCTCTGCACAGCTGTCTTTCTCTCCTTTGTGGGGGGCCCCTTGTTTGTACTACCTTACTGTGTGTGTGCATGTGTGTGCACACACACACCAGCCAGGCTGGATGTGACCTGCACTCTCTGTCTACCGCAGCACTGTCCTCCTGCTCACTACCAGTCATCAAATGGTAGGAGGACAGTCCTTGCACAATTCTAGGGAGGGTCACCTCCACCCCCATGCTTTTGCTCTCTGTCCTCCTCACAGCCAGGCGAAATGGCCAGCAGGCATTTGGGAGCTCAGCCCTTATCCACCCGAGCCCAGGGGCCCGCCAGCTCTCTCCTATTTTATCACAAAGTAGTTAAGAACATGGAATTGGAGCCAGACTGCCTGGGTTCAAAGCCAGCTCCACCATTAACAAGCTGTGTAAGCATGGGTGACCCTCCTAAATGTTCTCTGCCTACATCTCCCTCATCTGTAGAACAAGGATAATGTAGTACTTAAATTATATGATTGCTATGAATCAAAATACGGACACATAATAATGAGTTAATAAATGTAAATCACGTTAAACTGTGCCAATATGCATCAAATGCTA
>PVKM010023525.1:0-21095 GCA_004027735.1 Carollia perspicillata | reverse complement strand
ACCCAAACAAGATGGACCCAGAGAGGACTACACCAAGACACAACATAATTAAAGTGCCAAAGGTTAAAGATAAAGAATCTTAAAAGCAGCAAGAGAAAAGCTAAGGGTTACCTACAAAGAAATTCCCATAAGACTAAAAAGAAACTTTGCAGGCAAGAAGGGACTGGCAAGAAGTACTCAAAGTGACAAAAAGCAAGGACCTACAACCTAGATTACCCTATCCGGCAAAGCTGGCATTTAGAATTGAAGGGAAGATAAAATGCTTCCTGGATAAGGTAAAGCTAAAGGAGTTCATCATCATCAAGCAATTATTATATGAAATGTTCAAGTGACTTCTTTCAGAAAAAGAAGATCAAAACTATGAACATTAAAGTGGTAACAAATTCACAACTATCGACAATTGAATCTGAAAGACAAACCAAGCAAACAAGTAGAACACAAACAGAATCATAGATATGGAGATCATTTGGAGGGTTATCAGTTGAGAGGGGAAGGGATGAATGGAGGAAAAGGTAGAGGGATTAAGAAGTATAAATTGGTAGGTATAGATAGACAGGGGAATATTAAGAAAAGTACAGGAAATGGAGTAGCCAAAGGACTTACACGCATAATCCATGGACATGAACTAAGGAGGGGGGATTGCCAGAGGGAATGAGTGGTACTGAGTGGAGCAGGGCAAAGGGGGGAGAACTGGGATAATTGTAAAACTGTAAGTAATAAAATATATTTAAAAATAACACAAAATAAACAAACAAACTGAGTGAAGTATACTGACCCCTCCCTGATGAGTGTAGTCCTCATCGAACCAGCTTAATAAAACAAAAGTACCATTCTCTCAGAGTAAGAGGGAATTCCTCTGCCTGGCTCCAAGCTGGGACACCAGTTTTTTTTCTGCTTTCAGACTCAAACTGAAAGAAACCTTAACTCTTCTGGGTTCTCGAACATTTCAGTCTTTGGACTGGAACTAACCATCAGCTTTCCTGGGTCTCTTACCTTACTGACTGCACACTTTGAGACTTGTCAGCCCCCATAATTGTGTATGTCTATAGATTCCACTGGCTCTGTTTCCCTTGAGAACCCTGACTGAAATAACGACCTTGTTTTAGAAATGAAATCATACTGGATTAAGGCAGGTCCTAAAACAGTATAACTGTATGGCTGTTGCTCCTATAGAAGAGGTAATGACACACAAAGCTACAAATACAGTAAAAGGCCATGTGAAGATACAGGCAGACACTGGACTGATATAGTGAAAAGCCAAGTGAAATACCTAGGATTGCCAGAAGCCACGAGAAGCTAGGAGAGGAAACAAAGGATTCTTCTGTAGAAGGTTCAGAGGGATCACAGACCTGGTGACACCTTAATGTTGGGCTCTTGCCTTGAAAACTATGAGATAATATATTTCTGTTGTTTTAAACTATGTACTTTGTGGTCACTCATTATAGTAACCCAGGAAACTAATAAAATACCTAGCCTAAAATACTCATTAGGCTAGGAGAAGACACAGACTATCAACAGTCCTTCACAGGTCTGGATTAGATTTTCTCCTTAAATACAGAGAAGCTCACTGATGGTGTAGACTCTAGACTCTATCTGTTTCTCCCTTAAGAGTAGCTGATAAGTATGTGATCATCCCGTGATGATTCACCATTCTATAGCCACACTGGCCTTTTCTCTCTCTCTCAAGGATGTCATGCTCACTCTGACTTAGGGCCTGAGCTTGCCATTTTTATTGCCTGGAGTGTTTTTCCTATAGATCTTCACAAGCCTACCTCCTTTTCTTTATTCAGGATTCAGCTCAATGTCACCTACACTGAAAGGACTAATCCAATCACCCTAGTTAAAACAGCAACATACACTCTTCCACCCCTCATTACTGTTTTGTTTACTTCATAAAATGTTACTTCAGAAATAACTGTATTGTTTGCCCACAGGCTTGTTGTTTGTCTCCGCCCCCAAAAATGGAAGTTTCAGGAGGGCAGTGAGTTCATCTAGTTCGCTACTCAACCACAAGTGCCCAAAACTATATATGACACATGAAAGGTACTGATAAATATTTCTGGGAATCAAAACCCTGATATTTCCATGAAACCACATAAATACATGATGCATGGGGAAACATCTGGCACAAATAAAAATAAAAGAAGAAAGGAGAAATGGAATGTCCATAATCCTGCATAGGTCTGGATTAGATTTTTTTTCCTAAAGTACAGAGAAGCTTATTGATTGTGTTGCTTGTTATGTTTCTTCCTTAACAGTAGCTACTAAGCACAGAGTAAAACCGCAATAAAGATTTGGGGGAGGAGCAGGAGAAAGGAGGAGAGAGCAGATGCTTGCATGGATGAATGAAAGAGGGTATGGCGGAATAAATACATCCATAAAGCCCTAAAAAGCTGGAAGAAGAGAAAAAAGCAGGAGAAATACATCAACTGTGACTATACTAAATGGACTAAAAAGCTACAGAACAGTAAGATCAGAGAATTGTTTAGCCCAAGATTTATGGAATTTAATCCCTTTTCACTAGTCTCCAAAATGCTTCAATTCCCTCAAAGTCTTGAACACTTAGAAAGTATTAAGTATATTTCTGCCTTCTCTTAACTAAAAACCTGACCCAAAATTCTTTCAGAGAGAAAACAGAGTCATATCCATACACTAATTTGAATAAAGTATTAAATAAGTTTACTTCCACAGGGTGGTGGGAATGGTTTGCTGTAAGAAGTGACACTGGGGCTGGCAGAAAAGAAAAGAAAGAGAAAAAGAAAAAACAAAAGCAAATAGAAGTAACAAAGGTAGAATGAGTTGAAAATGCATACTATTTAAGAAAACAAAAGTGGTTCAGAGGGACAACCTATAAGGTACAAAGATGAGGAAATAGAAGGGGAGAAGAAGGATGCAGAGAGGACTTCGTACTTCCCCTTTGAGAGCTGTGCAGATAATCCTCAACAATCTTGACTTGGTCTGAAAGATCTCAAACAAGAAAGTGTAATTGTGAGCTCTGACTCTTAAGAAAACAATTCTGGAAGCACTGCAGAGCACAGTGAAATGGAAACAATGCCTGGGCAGATAAAATCACTGAGTAATCCCAGGACTCATTGGTGTAAGAAATGGTGAGAGCGTGTGAAACACCATTAGTGTTAGAGAGAGGATAATCATACCCAAACACCTCTCCAGAAACAAAATCTTTGGAGAAAGGAGAGTAACTAAGTGAATAAGTAAGAGAAAGGAACAGAGCTTGGAGAATACTGGCTCTGGGATCCAATACTAGGACAGAGAAAGAAAGAGGAACAGTTCAGCGGTGAGAAAAAATAAGTAAGGAGACGTAAGATAATGGGGATTTTGTTTGTGAGTAGCTTCATGTTTGTCGTGATTGAAATAAGCAGATTTTGTCAATTCTACAGTTACAAGGCAATTTAAGTTTAAAAGGGGTAGAGAAGGTTGCTAAGGTAAGTTCTAAATCTGATGGAAAAACAAAGAGGATGAATATTTTTGATCACAGATGATGTGCTCTGAGCACTAAGAACTATGCTATGTAATTCAAATACAAAGGACCAGGTGATCTTTAAAGGAGACCTATGAGGTAGGTGAAATTACACCCATTTCAAAGATAAAGAAACCAAGGCTTAGAAAGAGCAAGTTCTTTTCCTTAAGGTCACATAGATAATAAATAGCTGAACTACTACTAAAACTTGATGTGTTTGTTACAAATGCCCATGATTGTTTCATAATTTGAGACTGTTTTATTTACCAAGAGCAAAAATTTAGCTCCCAAGTTCTGACTGCTTCCTCAGTTGCAAAATTCTATATAAGTCAGAAGCTGTCTTTCCCCCATTAAAAAATTCATCATGAACACTGAGATATTCTATTATTCTTCTTAACTTTTTCCTTTGTGACTAATATAAATAAGTTATTATGTTTCCTTGATGTGGACAATCTGAAAATCCTTATAGATAAATAATCCCTCTGGCAATAGGGCTTGGCAATTCATAATTTAGAAAAGCCATGCACATTTGGTTTTTAAGCTTTACCCACAGATAAAATCCTTCAGCTATAATGAAATTCTTTATTCTTACTCCTTTGGCCTGTCCAATTAAAAAAATACGTAACTAATGGAGTATCTTGATTAGCTACACTTAAGAGAAAGTCTCAACTGCCAAAGCTTCTTAAAATATCATTAAATGTGATAGAAGACTTCTAGGAATTTTTATCTCAGCTGAAAAAAAAAGAATGTACAAGGTGGACTAACAGGGACCAAATATACTCTCCCACTTTTAGTAGCTTAAATTTAAGCTACTAAAGAAACAGACAAGGGCGTTAAAAAAAGGTTTGCAGAAACCGGACAATAGGCAGCACAAGACAGTAATGTCAGAGAGAAGGGAAGTAAGTGAGATGATCCCACCTTTGCCCCAGCTTACTGCCTGGAGAGAGTTTTCATGTCAGGGTAGGGGGTGGGAGATGATCCTTGTGGAGCATACAGCATCCCTGAATTGTGAAAATAAGAGCTGACAATCAAAGAAAGCAAAGGCAGCTTGAAGAGGCAAAACAGAAGATGGGAGAGATGAGAGTGCCGTAGAGAATCATGAAACCTGAAGAAGGTTCCCCTTTAGCCTTCACCTGAAACACATCGGCACATCTGTGGGAGGAAAGAACCTAAAGTGAAGAGAAAAGCCCCTGAAAAGGTGCAGTGAGAATGACCCAAGAGGTCACACACGGCAAGGAATCATTACTATTCCCACAACCTAGAGTGGATAAAACCCTTATAAAACCATCAAGATTTAGGCAGAGTATTCAGTACTGGGGGAAAATCAGCTATAGAATAAAGCCTGTTTGTACTTTTCCCTCTTATTTTTAATGATGTTTTTGCAAAAGCATGAATTTTAATAATAAGCAACACAAACTCAAATTATTTTGTACACTGGCAGGATTATTACAACCCTAATATATATATTTTAACATTATTTCTATTGTGGTAAAATACACATATACCATAAGTTTGACATTTTAACCATTTTTAAGTGCACAATTTAGTCACAATCTGTGTAAAAATATTTCATCACCCCAAACAGACACTCTGTAACCATGAAGCAATAACTCCCCACCCACACCATGGATCTCTGGTAACTCCTGTTCTACTTTCTGTCTCTAGAAATTTTCATATTCTAGATAACTCACACAAGTGGAATCATACAATGTTGTCTTTTTTACATCTAGCTTCTTTCACTTAGCATTATGTACTTAAAGTTCATTGGTGTAACGTGTATGAGAACTGTATTCCTTCTTATGGCTGAATAACATCCCATTCTCCATGTATGTCACTTTCTGTTTATCCATTCAGTTGCTGATACACATTTGTGTTGTTTCCACCTTTTGGTTTTTGTAAATGATGCTGCAATGAACTGGCTGATAAGTATCTGAGAACCTATTTTCAATTTGTTTCTCTACATACCTAAAAGTGGAATTGGTGGGGATGAGGTAATTCTGCATTTAGCTTTTTTTAAGAAACTGTCTAGCTATTTTCCACAGTGGCTGCACCATTTTACATTCCCATCAGTATGTACAAAGGTTCCAATTCTCCATTTCCTTGCCAACACTTGTTACTGTCCTTTTCGAAAAAAAAATTATAGCTATCTTCGTAGATACAAAATGGTACTTCATCATGATTTATATTTGCATTTCCCTAATGACTAATGCTGAATAGCATTTTCCGTATGCTTTTTGGGCAATTCTTTATTTACTTTTTGCACGGATGTCTACTCAAGTCCTTTGCCCATGTTTGCATTGGGTTGTTGGTTACTGTTGAGTTGTTCAAGTCCTTTTACATACCTAGATAATAAACATCTAACAGTTACATGACTTGCAAATATTTTATCCCAATATATAGATTTGTTTTTCACTTTCTTGGTAATGCCCTTTCATGCACAAAAGATTTTGATGAAGTCAGAGTTTTCTATTTTCCTTTTTGTTGTGCTTGCCTCTGCCAAATTCAAGGTTGTAAAGATTTCCTCATATGTTTTCTTCTAAGGTTTTTATGGTTTTAGCTCTTATATTCGGGGCATTAATTTATTTTGAGCTAGTTTTTGTACATGGTGTGATACAGGTTTCCAACTTCATTCTTTTGCACAGGGAAATCTAGCTGTCCAGCATCATCTGTTGAAAAGAAAATTCTTTCCCAGTTGAATGTACTGGGCACTCATGTCAAAAATCTGGGCAGAGGTGCATGGAGTTATTTCTGGGTTCTTAATACTATCCTATTGGTCTATATGTTTATTCTAATGCTATTACCATACTATTTCGATCACTGTAAATTTGTAGTAAATATTGAAATTAGGAAGTATAAGTCTCCTAACTTTGTTTTTTTCAACATTGTGTTTTCTGCTAGGGGCCTCATGACAGGCCATATTGATTTTAGTATGTGCTTTTCTACTTCTGCAAAAAAAAAAAAACGGTTGTAATTTTCATAGGGATTGCACTGAATCTGAAAATTGCTTTGTATAGTACTGACATCTTAACAATATTAAATCTTCCTATATAATGGGATATCTTTTGCCATTTTTTTTTGTCTAATGGAAAATAAATTCAGGGCAACCAATCAAAAGATCTCTATGACTATAATACTATGCTCTTGCCCCTAACCTAATGTGGCTTTCATTTATCCACTCTATGATGAAATTATGACTAACTAATTCTGGGAAATTTTCCAGGTGAATAAAATCTCACATTAAAAGCAAACCAAAATCTCAGAAGAACAGCTACTTAAGTATTAAGTATTGTTGTTAGCAACACAGGTAAGAAATACTGTTATCGTTTTATCATTATAATTTCTATCATTACAGTTCTATCACAAAATTAATGAAATATAAAAACAAAGAAATATTCTTATATATACATATTAATACTAATAGCAAAGACTGAGTTAATTGATATTATTAATATTAAAATAAGAGGAGGTGACTGTCTATAAATAAGATATTGAGAGTACTACAGAAATAATTATACTTCATTTACTCAACTTAATTCTTATAAGAATTCAATGCTATATACATCAAATATCACCCTACATCTCACACACTTTCCTGAGAGGTGTAGGAAGGTAGCTGATTCTTGGGGTTGTCTCCCTTGGCTGATGTAGAAATGACTCAATGTGCTGCAATGGTCTCCAACCATTTGTGCTTATGGACACTTCTCAGTAAAAAAAAGGTATGAGTACATTCCTAAGATAAGAATGTTCATAAATTATAGACATGAGTTACTCCTTGCTTATTAAACTGGATACTAGTAATGTTACTTTACTTAATTTTTAGGTAAAAAATAAGTTTTAATACTTAATATACTAGATCACCTTATGCACCATAATTAAGACAACTGCTTCAGAGGATTATAAAAAGGAAGATAAGAGACAATGGGCTTTGCTTCTATTATACATCCAAATACGGTTTCCTCTTCTTGAAACTCAGAGACAGAATTGCTATCTTCTTTCTTAAGAGTATTATCTTGCTTAATATGATAATGTTTCTGTGTTGACATTATTAATAAAACTTTCTACCTACTTGATCTATTTTACAAGAAAGTTTCCAGTGCTGCTCTCAGGGGCAAGGATCAGTCAAGAATCCTGTCATATGACAGGTCAGGGAGGAAGGCAAGTTTCTAAAGAGGGCCAGGTGGCTCTTGGAAGCGGTAATGAGGAATCAGGCCTGTGAGTGGGCAGAAGGGCTGACAGATTCCTCAAGAGGCATAGTGTATTCTGACAAGGGTTTCTCCCCTAGAAAAAGGCAGTAGTACAATGGGGAGATGATGTCATTTAACTATGCGTTATTTGTAATCTCTTCACCCATGAGATTGGTAATAATCCCTTTTGCCATTTTATTTCTGTTGGAAGGGGTAACTAATCAGCCACTTATTTGGCAAGAGACAGAAGTGAATTTCCTGACAGTTTCTAAGGTGACAAATACTCCCACCTACCTTATAATTTGTTAAAACACATTTTAGGTCAAACTCGAAAATGGGATGACACTACAACGCAAGGCTCAACCAGGTGGACATCAAGAAAGGGCAGACTATGATACTTGGATATACCAAATGATATGAAGGGAAAGAGTGTTGGGGAATTGAGACTTTATTCAAGGGGTGTATGGTCTGGTGGTTTCGTTTGAAATTTTTTTCATACTTACATCGCTGAGCCTTTCTCTCGAGCTGCTCCTGTGGAAGCCCTTGGATTCTCCACTGGCGCTTTCACTGTCACTGTCCCTGCAGCTGTTCTGCCCTGGTTTGAGCTACAGACAAAAGAAAAGAGAAATACGAGTCAGTGGTCTCTTCACACAACTGTTTCTTTGGCTCTGTTCTTTAAGTTTCATTAAAAATGAATAACTTAAAATCCTGATATTTAACATTCTTCTCAGTTTCTGAATAGTGCCAGGCAAGCTGCCATAAAAAGAAACACAGAGGATAGGATAAGCAAAACATTTACCATGAAATGTTGATGTAGATAAAAGAGTGAGCAAGCCTCAAATAAATACCTGGGAAGTCTAACAAAGGTTCATAAATCTTGGAAAGTAATGTTCCCTCAGATTTTTCCTCTGGTCTGTTGTGATATCTTGTCAATAATAAAAAGACCCAGAACATGGAATAAGCTAAAACCAGATTATACCAACTATAATTTACCACCTTATTTTTTCTGTCCTCTTCTGAAAAGAAGAAACGACAAAACAGAACAAAAATCAAGGTTTCCTTATCCTAGGAGACAATGATGAGATGTTGGATGCTATCCTTTAGCCATTGGGAAGACATTTAATAATTCTGTTTGTTGAGACAACATTCCAGAGGTCTCCTGCCAGATACTTAGAAGTACCAGATTAAGACCTATAGTTCAAGGAAACTAAGACAGTATTCATTCAATGAATAGGTATTAAGTCCACAATTGGGCCTGGTACTAAGCTGTAGACATATGGTGCTAAACCAGAAACAAAACGAAAGCCTCTGATCTTACAAAGCTTACATTTTAGAAGTTTCTATGCATTTATGCAGTTCTGGTTTTTCATTAAAAATGGACACGCACACAGAATTGTAAACATTAGTCTATGTGAGACCGAGTCACACACATATGGAAGAACAGTCTATGATATCATCACCAACCACATTTGCACAGATCCTGAGCAATCGGATGCAAGTTACAAGACATAGTCCCTTTGCAATATTCTCAGTCTAGCAAAAGAAAGAGAGTGCGAGACATTCAAGTAAAACAACATAAGGAAATATTTACTAGTAAGTGAAAACCAAAAAGTAGCCAGTGACATTCCAAGAAAAAGTGATTTTTGAAGGTATGGATTTTGAAAGAGGATTGAACTCATACGGTTGAGAGGAGAAAAGACACACCTGATGGGAGAAAGACAAAAAAAGCAACTTGATAGGAAATGATCAGGGTCTTTTCAGAAATACAGTTCCTTTGGGGAGAAAGAAGAAGAAATCTTAGAGAGGGGTACATGGGCCAGAACATGGATAGTCTCAAACAAAATACAACCCCCCTATTTCTGGGCAGGAGAGAACTTAAGAAAGCATAACAGGTAAAAGGCTGCCAAATATTTGCCTGCAGGTTTCCATATGGCTCAGGGGCCAAAGGGCAAGACAAACCAAGATGAAGGGAGGAGGAATCTGCATTAGCATTTCTTGTATCTTTAATGTGCTTCTTTAAGGATTGCAATTCAAACTGCACTTTTGACCATACCATCTAATTAGCTATCCCCAGATCCCCACTTCTGGCTTTCAACCTTTCTACAAATATACTTCTATTTTATTACTGAGAAAGAGAAACAAGCATGTGAGAAACACAGATCAACTGCCTCCTGTATGTGCCCGCATTAGAGATCAATCCTGCAACCCAGATCTGTGTCCTGACCCAGGATCAAACCCGCAACTTTTAGTGTACCAGACAACACTCCAACCAATCGAACCACCTGACCAGGGCTCTACAAATCCACTTTTATCACTTCCTTCTAAAATCCCATTCTAGAGAAGTCTTCTGTAATGGACCCCCCAAATGATGCTAATTTTCCTTTATATCCTCCTGAACCCTTAAGTACTCAGTTTCCTCCTAAATTAATGCAAAACCTGTTGATTCTCAGTTAATTCAGATGCAAGCTCTATGAGCCTTTTCTTATTACTATGGAACAAAAGTTCAGAATATTGTCATTCTCTTCAAGTTTTCATTTGTATACTTATAATAATAGGGGATTTGATCTAACATGGACATCATGTTCTCTCAATTTCTTGAACATATCATGTCCATTCCTGCCCTCCACTGTTTCCCACCAGATTTCCTCTCTCTCATCCTCACCTTCTCTGTGCTTTTAGGGTGAAGATTTTTTAAAGCCCAGAGAGTATATTCTCCACTATATAGGGTCTTTGTAGAACTCTTTCTTTTTTTTAGAACTCTTTCTATATTTGGTTTTTAATATATGTCCTCATTGTTAGCTGGTATATCATTCTATGATATATTTTCAAGTTTAAAACAGACTATGGTTAAGTATATGTTACTGAAGATAAAACCTGTATATGGAGAGGGCCTCCTAATTCATAAGCAATGTCAGAAATCTTATCCTACTAGTTTTCTGAGTTAAGCAAAAGCAGGTGAAACTACCACCAATGTATAGATGAAGAAACAAATAAAACCAATGATGTACTAAGAAGCAGGCATGAGATCTAGGACTGAACCTATGCCTTATAGCCTACTGCTCGCATCATTTTAATTCTTAGTGCCCCCGTTTAGATACTTATGTTTGACATGGCACTGCTTCTCCAGTATGTTAGTATCTCCACAGAATATATTTTTAATACATCTGTGGTACCTGACTGCATTCACAAAGAAAGGAGTCTTGTAAGGTGGTATTTGATCAAGATATATTTATAAAAACAGTCCCCCAACTACGATGAAAAATAAACATCCAGGGAATAAAGGATATAAGGGTGTGAAGATTTTTCCTAATATCCAACTGGCTTAGCAAAGTGTGAACTTTGTATTTGGATCTTTTCCATGTTCTTTTCATGGAAGGAAAATGATACACGGTCCAACAAGAGACTCCAGTGTCCTTGACGTCAATATCTGACTAAATGTTGATCTAGGCTAAGGAAAAAACCCATGAAAGATTGAGATGAAGCAGTTTGCTAGTCTTCCCTGTGCCCTGCCAGCAAAAGCACTTCAGTGACTTTTCTTCTGAGAGACTTACATAAAATCCACCCCACACTACCCCTTTTTCCTCCAAAGCCAGGCTCAAGTTTAAAGGAAACTTAGGATTTTAAGCTGTCAGACAGCTCAATATTTCAAAGAAATGGATTGACTACAGTAAGTACTAAAGCTAAACCACACGATTTCAGGCAAAAGAAGTATTCATTCCTAATCCCATGAATACATTTAAAGCTGGCATTTTCAGCCACATCCAATGGATCATTTGAGGTAGCATAACTAACTCAGAAGCTGTAATCCTTCATCTGAAATTCCTAGCTATTACCTACAACCAAGATATATTACAAAGGCCAGGTGCTGGCTTAAACATTTAAAGACCTAAGAAAAATCGATTTGCTTACATTGATTTGTCCTAGCACCCATGGTGACTCTGTTATAAGAAAGCTTTTGCTCCAACTGATGCAATGAGATTTCTTACCATCAGCCTGTAAATACTTCGGTATGTTGTTTCTTTAAAAATCACTGTAATTCACTCTCTTAGTTTCAGAAGTTTCTTCCCATCAGACTATTATATATTTTAGTAATAAGAATAAAAACAAAACAGAGGAAATGAAAGGATACTAGTGTCTGGCACGATGGCAGTAATTCCATCAATAACTATAAGATATTTTTTAATATAAGAAGACATTTTGGAGTATATTCTCCAAGTTCTGAAACTGTGATCTTGTTACAGACTTAACTCATATTAATGGCTACTTAGGAAAATAACAATGCATGGTTTTATCACTGCCAATGAAAATATAACGAAGTCTCATCACCCTGGCCTGAGTGAAGAGAGAGCAATTCTGTACAAATCTGCCAAGATTTGTGAGCCAAGCTATGCCATTCAGTCATTCCTGTTGAGTTCCAACAAGATGTTAGTTGCTCAGCAGGTGTCATTAACCCTTCAAAAAATTATAGGAGGATAAAGTACTTAGAGAAGATATCTATGCCTGGAACTCTAGAGGAATGATGTGAATTATGCAGTGCAATGCATAAGAGTATCCAAATTATGCAGCGCAGTTCAGAAGAGCACACCATAGTTTTGGTTCCTTAAAGCGACATAAATCCTATCTTAGTCTGCTGAGTTGCCCTGTAGAAATTGAACTGAATTCTATACAAGGCTTTTAAAATGTGTCAATAAACACAAAACCTTCTTTCAATCAAAGAAATTTTGTGATACATGTTCACTAACTTTAAAGCAGCAAGTGTCTAATCTTATAAATTTTTTTTCAAAAAATAACTCTCCAAAGATGGGGAAAGTTTAATAGATTGGATGACATCTGTGCTATTTTGTTCCTTAGGCTTTAAAAGGTATTTCAGATGAGACACACAGAAACAAATTCAAGAACTTAATGAAAAAGCTGACATGTCAAAATGAGCTAACAGGAAATAAATACTACAAACAAAACTACACAGTTTAATAGAAAAAAACATTTTCATAGGAAAAGAATAATATATTGTACTTCCAAATACAGTAACAAGTTATACCAAAAAGCTAAAACTTAAATTCTGAAAACTAGCGAGGGTGAGAAATTTGTGCAAAATTTCTCTGGGATCATAGAATCCAAAGTTATCCTGTAATGTCCTCAACAGTTAAAGAAAGAATTTTAAGAATTTGATACTCTTGAAGTTAACTATTACTAAAATTTAGATAATACAAATGTGTCTTACAAATTACTATGAAATATAAAAGGACGAAAATCATAAAAAATTGAGAAATAAAGAAAAGGTAAAGGAACTAACATAAAGGAAAAGCATATAACTAAGTATATTGGTTATAATAATATAAGTGCATTAAGCTCTCACTTCTAAAAAAAAGGCAAGGACATTTATTTTGTATCGAGAAAAATAAATATTCAACTATTTGTTAGTTATAAATAACTCTCAAATTAAAAAAAAGGAGAAAAGACAAAATATTACAAGTAATTCATTAAATTAAGTCGTGTTAAAGATAGCTACTTTATAGTCATAAATAATATAATCTTTATGTTTTATACCTGTGTACTTCATACTAAAGAAATGTTATAAAATTTGATATGGAATATATAAAGTAAAAAATATTTTCAGTAATAAAGGAAATCAGTAGAAAATAGGAGACTTTAGCACCCTACTAATTATCAGTGAGTGAGATCACGAAAAATTACAAAGGTCAAAAAGCTCAAGGCGAAATTTACGGTAAACTTGGTACTTGCAGAGATCACACTTCCTAAATCAACCCATGACATTACCATCAACCAAAGATATATTAAGTCACAAAGAATATCAGAATAAAATTTAAAACATACAAATTATATGAACAGCCTTCATTCGGATGAAAATTAATGATGACATTTAAATTAACTAGCCACATCACCTTGCGATTTTTAAAAACCCTTTAATTCAGAAGCTATATTTTAAAGTTCGCTCCACAATTATAATTAAGGCAAAATGAAAAATCACAAACACATTATCTCTATTTAAAAACATAAAATTATTAAAATGTTAAGTTAAAAAATTTCCAGGACCCATAAAATCTATGCTAGAAGTTATTAACTCATGTCTTTTCCATTAAATGAAAAATAACAGGAATAACCTAATTATAAAGATTAGAAACAAAAAGAAATAAGGCAAAAATCAACTTTAGCAAAAAGTAGAAGGAGATTAAAAACTGCATAATAAAATGAAAATTAAAATATTGTACAATTAATAAATTAAAGTAAAATTGGGAGCAAAACCTACAAAGAGATAAACCACTTACAAATCTAAGTTTAAAAAAGAGATGAGGGAAAGCCAAAAATTGAAATAATATATCACTATATAATAATGTAATAACATAACAATATATAATGTGATAATAATATAGTAATGTGATTATCATTATAAAATAGGCACATTTTTATAAATTATAATTATAAAGTAAGACACAGTTATATGTAAAATAGGCACATTTCTAAATTATAGTAGCAGATATTATTTAGTGTTGTCAAAATCATAATCAAATTGTTTAAAATTTCAAAGAAAATTTAACAAAATTTGATTCAGAGCATATAAAAAATACGCAAAGCTTCTGCATGGCTAGAGAAAACAACATTAAAATAAAAAGAGAACCAACTATATGGGAAAACATATTTGCCAAAGATACTTCAGACAAGGGTTTAATCTCCAAAATATACAAAGAACTTACACGACTCCACTCTAAGAAGATAAGCAACCCAATTAAAATATGGGCAAAGGACTTGGACAGACATTTCTCCAAGGAGGACATACAGAGGATTCAGAGACACATGAAAAGATGCTCAATATCACTAGCTATCAGAGAAATGCAAATTAAAACCACAATGAGATACCACTTTACACTGGTCAGAATGGTCATCATAAACAAAGCAACAAACAACAAGTGTTGGAGAGGTTGTGGAGAAAAGGGGACCCTAGTTCACTGTTGGTGGGATTGCAGACTAGTACAACCACTATGGAAAACAGTATGGAATTTTCTCAGAAAACTAAAAATGGATCTGCCTTTTGACTCAGCAATTCCACTGCTAGGATTATAACCTACGAACCCCGAAACACCATTCCAAAAGAACCTATGCACCCCAATGTTCATAGCAGCACAATTTACAATAGCCAAGTGTTGGAAGCAACCTAGGTGCCCATCAGTAAATGAATGGATCAAAAAACTATGGTACATTTACACAATGAAATTCTATGCAGCAGAAAGAAAGAAGGAGCTCCTGCCCTATGCAACAGCATGGATGGAGCTGGAAAGCATTATACTGAGTGAAATTAGCCAGGCAGTAAAAGACAAATACCATATGATCTCACCTTTAACAGGAACCTAAGCAACAAAACAAACAAGCAAGCAAAATATAACCAAAGACATTGGAATAGAAAACAGGCTGACAGTAACCAGAAGGGAGAGGGGAGGGAATTTCAGGGGAAAAAGGGAAGGGATTACAGGAACAAGTATAAGGGATACATGGACATAAACTAAGGGGGGTGGACTGGGATGGGAGTAAAAGACAGAAAACTGTACTCAAACAACAATTAAAATAAAATTTAAAAAAATAAAAATAAAAAATACACAAAGCTAATCTGTGCCCAAATCTGATAATAACAAAACAAAAAGGGTAATACAGAATGATATTCTTAATGAAAAGAGCTCCTGAAATATGGTAAATATAGTAAGGTGAATTTAATAATAAAATCTAACAATTTTTCACAGGAATATGAGTCCATCAATTAGCAACTTGATACAAGATAATTTTTTCTCATTTATATTTATATATACATATATGATACATTATATATACATATATATAAATGTTTGTTTATTTTGAAATAATGATTAACGCACAGGAGATTGGAAACAGTATAGAGGGGGAAGGAGTGAGAAGGCACTCTGTATCCTGTTTCCCCTAATGGTTACATCTTAAATAGCTACGGTACAGTATTAAAACCAGGAATCTGATGTTAGTACATGATAGACACCTGTTTTACAAGAAATAGAGCAGTGAATGAAACACAAAAATCCTTCTGCTGCCCATAATGGGGTTTAAAGTTTCTATGTTGTGCATGTGTTAGGCAGTAAGTACAACCAATATTAGATGTTAGTGCAGTGGGAAAGCAAGAAAAAGGGAATTGGTGTATGTGGGTGTGTTTCAACATTTTATTATGAAAAATTTCAAATCTTAGGAAAATGTGAAAGAATTACAGAGAACACCCATACATCCACCATGTTACCACATTTGTGTGTATGTCCATTCGATTTTAAGTAGAATGGTCAGGGAAGGTGTGTCTGAGAAGGTGGCAGTGAATATAGACCTGAAGGAGTTGAGGGAGAGCAGTGTGAACTTCTGGGGGAAAGGTTTTCCAGGCAGAGGGTACAGCCAAGAAAAGGTACTGAAGGAGGAGCATTTCTGGGTGTTGAAGGAAAGTAGAAAAGCCAGTGGGGTTGAAAAAGAAGAGAGACATATTGGCAGTAGGAAAGGGGAGAGAGTGACATAGGGCTTATGGCTTCTACTTTGAGTGAGGTAGGAAACCACTGGAGGGTTTTGAGCACAGACTTAGCATATGACTTATATCTTTTTTAAAATTGTTGACACAATTACAGGTGTCTCACATTTTCCCCCCTCCACCAAACCCCAACTCTACCCCACCCTTTACCACATTGTTGTCTGTGTCCAAGGGGTATGCATATGCTCATATGCATATATGTTGTTTGGCTAATTTCTTGGCAAAAAGCAAATATCTGAGGTGATAGCAAAGTTCTAAAACTGGAGTATAATGATAATTGCACAACACTGTAAATTTACTAAAAGTTGTTAAATAGTACATTTATACTAAGTGGATTTTGTGAGCCATAACATATTTCAATAAAGCAATTTATTTTAAAAAGAGTAAAAAAATTCCATCATTTTAATCTCTTATTCCAGAAAGGAGTAAGACTCAGGCTCACAAAAGATAACTCACTTTTTTCAAGTCAACTGTGCATGTAAACTCTAATCATGGGAGTAAACAAAGGCAAGTATTTTGAGGGCCATCTTGGGATCCTGCCTACTACAGTGGGTTTACGAAGATACAAAAGGAGAAATTGCTTTTAAATCCATGCATCATAAAATGACTTCAGTGAAATTAGGAAAGTTTTATTACTGTAAAATAAGATGGAATAACAGATATGCCTTGCCTTTGGAATGTCCTTTACCTGTGTCAGTGATGTTCCCAAATAAACACTTAAGAAATTGCACAGATAACAAATTGAAGACTGTCGTAAGCTGGAACAACGGAAATTAATAAAGCACTCCCACTTGCCAATCACCTACATTATTTAAGATTTTTAAATGGGTTCAGTAGACTTCATAGCAGTAGGAAAAACTGAAAATTAATAAAGAAGAGGAAATAAACCAAAATCAATCTAACTACATAGTTTCAAACATAAACAAGAATCAATTAAGACATTCTAGAACAATCTGACAAACTTTGATGTCTTTCCAATAGATAAACTCAACCCAGATCACAGAACTTACTGTTCTACAACTTATCAAGACAATCAAAATCATAGAAGACTATGATTTGGTCAAGAGGCTCTATGATACTATTTCTTCATGAATTAATAGTGTGAAGGGAAGAGAATGCAATTGTAAAAACGGTTCTTAAAATGTAACTGAAATATCTGTCTATAACTTGGATATTATTTCTAGGTTAAATTACACTGACAAAGGGCATAACAACATACATGACTATTTATTTTCTACCAAAAAACATTCTAAGCTGTGGGGGTGGAAAGGATGCACAAGAATGGGATTAAAGAAAAAAGCCTAAATGAATGGAAGGTGCTTGGCATTCTGTGGGTTTGACTGTGGACTACCAAGATAAATCTGTTTTCAAAAAGGCTGAGAAATTCACAAATAGTACACATATACGATGCAAAAATAATTTGAAGAAAGAATGTTTGAATGCTCTGGTATAGTTTCTAGCTTTCTAAGATTTTGATTATTAAAAGGAAATTCTGAGATATTATTTGGTTAGAGAAGATGAATATTCAAAATTACAAATAAGAAGTTTTATAGTTTTCTATAAAAACACATTTTCAAATAAAACTTTTGTAAATGGCTTGCCATTCCATAAAATAAGCATCATCCTCAAACATAAAATGTTTTATGCCTTTTGTTTTTCCCATTCTACCATGAAAAAATAGCTAACTCAAGTGTAAAGAAGGAAATTACCTCATTTAACCTTAATTACTTCCTTATATCAAATACATATGACTTTTAATTGGGGGGGCACGATTCAGTCCATAGCATTTAACCTGTATATCAAGAAACGTTATTATCAATTAGTGACTATTTCATTCTAGGCAACATTACTTCTATAAGAACATAAACAGGCTTCACAAGCACTATATTTGACATTTTTGAAAAGCCACATACATTTCATACGTGGGATGAGTCCCATAAATGCATGTTCTGGAATATTTGAGACCCATTTATAGACTGAACTGCATCCACCCAAAGTTCTTATGTTGAAATCCTAACTTCCATTATTTGAGAATAATGAGACTGTACATGGACATAGGGACTTTTAAAAGGTAATTAAGTTGAAATGGCTTATGAGGGTGGGCCCTAATCAAGGTGACTGTTGTCCTTATTAGAAGAGGTGATTTAGACATAGGGAGAGACACTAGAAAGACACATGCACAGAGAAAAGGCCAGATGAGGACACATTGAGAAGGCAGCCAACTATAAGGCAAGGAGAGAGGCCCTAGGAGAAACAAAACCTGCTAATACCTTAATCTTAGACTTCTAGTCTCCAGAACTGTTAGAAAGTAAACTTCTGTTTCATAAGCTACCAACTCTGTGATATTTTGTTACAGCAACCCTAGAAAACTAATATAATCCTTTTCTTAAGGTTACAAACACCCTATTATTGTTTCTACCTTAGAAGAGAACACGTTGAATCAAAACAAAACAAAGAAACATAGCTGTTTCTCCATTTCCTTTATTAAAAATTGGGTCTAAACAGTTAAAACTTACAAATCATGCTAATATAGTGTTAAATAAAATGTCTTATCCTCTGGCTTTACTTAAACAAATATTGATAATGACAATGAAGACCAGGTTTTAATTTAGAAATCTGTATTCCTTGGAGTATCTTGATGGAACATAACAATGGAAAAGATCCAGGCCCTGGACTTATATAGTCCTCTTCCCATCTATAGTTCTCTCCCAGTCTCAAAAAACTTCATCTGCACATGTGATAATATTTAAGTCCAACCTCCAGGCTCCACCCACAACATCCACTTTACCCAATTCCCACTAGTAGTGCCCCCAATTCATGCTGAGGCATGCCCATGCTGAGGGTGCGGACCACTCTCAGGCAGATGGATTTAGGAAGCAGAACCTAAATGCCAGATTGAGGATATTTGGGCTGGGAATTCTGATGTCCCTGATAACCAGTAACATGATATAGAAGGGGAATAGAGACATCCAAGTGGGCACATGTCCTTGGTCCTTGAACTCTTCCATTCTGCAAAAGGGTAGGGCTTACAGAGGGCCACAGCAGGGCCCAGGGGAAAGGTGCCTGGCTTTAAAGACAGCACCAATCATTAACAACCTACAAATGGTAGACATAGTGGTCAATGTCAGTCCCCACGTTATTGATCTAACAGTACCATTTGACACAAGTGATCACTCCCTCATCCTTGAAGCACCTACTTCCCTCCTACTTTTCCTCCAACCCCTGGCCATTCCTTATTAGTCTCCTGGTGGGTCCTCCACATCTGCCAAACTCTAAAGATAGATTCCCAGGGCTCTCTCCTTGTATCTCTTCTTTTTCCTATCTACAGTAAGTACCTTTGATAATTGCATCCAGTTTCATGCTTTGAAATACAAACTATGTGCTGATGATGCCTACCACATATTTAGCCCCAATCTTCTCCCAAAATCCCAGTCTTCTACATCCAGTTGCATTTTCCGATTTCATTTAGATGTCTAATAGGAATCACAAAACTAAATTAACTAAAGAAATATTCTCAATGTTTCCAATTGTTGTTAATAATAACTTTACTTTTCCAATTGCTAAGGCAAAAATCTTCTTTCCCTCTATAGTTACCACTCTCCTCAAAGCTACTATCATCTTTTGCCTGGATTAGGACAATACCTTCCTCTCTGATCTCCCTGCTTTTCTCTTGCCCTCTACATCCGAGCATCTCTCCCAGGAGAGATGGGAGTGTTCCTGTAAACAGCAAGTCAATGATGATCAGCAAACTTCTGGCCAAGATGGAGGCATAGGTTGATGTGCTTTGCTTGCTCGCACAACTAAAAGGACAACAACCAGAACTGCCAGAAAATTGAATTTTATGAAAGGCCAACATTCAAAGAGTTAAAGAAGAAACATGCATTCAGACATGCAGGAGAGGCAGAGATGGGCATCTAGGGTGAAGAGGACACCCAGCAAGGTGGTGGATGTCAGACTGGGTGGGTGAGGTGGTGGCTAGTGGACCAGGCGGTCCCACATTCCCATGCATATAAAAGGGAAACAACAACTAGGGAGCAAGACAGACCATGCAACCCAGGGTTCCAGGGCAGGGAAATAAAGCCTCAAAACCTCTGACTGTACAGACCTGTGGGGGTAGAGGCAGGATGAGAAACTCCGAGCCTCTCAGGAGAGTTACTGGAGAGACCCACAGGGTTCTAAAACACAAAAAAACACCCACCCAGGAATCAGCACCAGTAGGGCCCAATTCACTTGTGGGTAGTGAGGGAAGTGACAGAAAGTGAGGTGAGGCTGAGCAAGAGGCACTGTTCCCTCTCTTGACCCCTCTTCCACAAAGTGCCACAATGCAGCAGTGATGTGGGTTGCCCCGCCATGGCCAATTCCTAAGGCTCCACCCCTTAACAGTGTAACAGATGCTCCAAGACTAAGAAATATGGCCCAAATGAAAGAATAGATCAAAGCTCCAGAAAAAGAACTAAGCGCTGAGGAGACAGCCAATCTATGAGTTACAGAGTTCAAAACACTGGTAATCAGGATGCTTACAGAAATGACTGAGTATGGACACAAAATAAAGGTAGAACTGAAGGCGATACAAAATAAAATAAAGAAAAATATACAGGGAACCAACAGTGAAGGAAGGAACTGGGACTCAAATCAATGATTTGGAACAGAATGAAGAAATACACATCCAACTGGAACAGAATGAAGAAACAAGAATTCAAACAAATGAGGAGAGGCTTAGGAACCCCTGGGGCAACTTTACATGTTCCAACATTTGAATCATAGGGGTGCCAGAAGGAGAAGAGGAAGAGCAAGAAACTGAAAACTTATTTGAACAAATAATGAAGGAGAACTTCCCCAATCTGGCAACGGAAATAGACATGCAAGTTCAGGACACTCACAGAGTCCAAAA
>PVKM010023524.1:0-21108 GCA_004027735.1 Carollia perspicillata | reverse complement strand
AGAAAGAAAGAAAGAAAACAATAAAAAAAGAAATACCATATGGCTCAGAAATTCAATTCTGGGTATTCATCCAAAGAAACCCAAACCACTAATTCAAAAAGATACACACAACCCTATGTTCATTGCAGTGCAATTTACAGTAGCCAATATCTGGAAGCAACCCAAAGTGCCCGTTAATAGATGATTAGATAAAGGAGATGTGGTACATATGTACAATAAAATATTACTCAGCCACAGAAAAAAATGTAATCTTGCCATTTGCAACAACATGGATGGACCTAGAGGGTATTACGCTAAGTGAAATAAGTCAGAGAAAGACAAATACTGTAGGATTTCACTTCTATGTTGAATCTAGAAAACATAAAATAAACAAATAGGCAAAACAGAAACAAACTGATAGATACAGAGAATAAATTTATTGTCGCCAGATGGGATGGGGGCTGGGGGGGTGAGTGAAAAAGGTGACAGGGATTAAGAAGTACAAATTGCCAGTTATAAAAATAGTCACAAGGATGCAAATTACAGCACAGGGATTATAGTCAATAATATTGTAATAACTATGTATGGTACCATGTGGGTACTATATTTATTGAGGTGATAACTTTGAAAGTTATATAAATGTCTAATCACTATGTCGTACACCTGAAACTAATATAATTTTCTATGTTAACTGTAATAGAAAAATAAATTTTAAAAAATGTCACTTGGAAGAGCCACATGTTAACATTTACTAGTTATTAACATTTTGCGTAAGGAAAGCAGCATAGATTAATTTAAAAAGTTGAAGGTACCTGTGCCAAATTGCAGTTTTTTAAGTGTTTTCACTTATTTTTGTCATATTTGATCCTCATAATAACTTGAATATGTATCTTGATTTCCATTTTTCAGGGGAGGAAGCTAAGACTCATGTAGGTTAAACCATTACTCAGGATACTTGAATTCCAGCTCTGTCATTAACTTTGAGCAAGTGACCATGCCAGTCTAGGCCTCAGTTTCCCTGTCAATAAAATCAAATGATATGTTCTGTCTACAATCCCTCTACTCTTGCTGGCTGAGACCAGGGCACTGGGGATCCGGGCATTTTCATGGTAGCAGGAACTAATCTGGGCACTATAGGTCCTTTTTGGAATGGATAAGCAAGCTCTCTTTGATGCCAAAGCAGACAGCATGATAGCAGTGAATACTGGAAGGAAGAAAATTCAAGAGAGCAAATGCAAGAAGCCCTGAACTCCAAACTTACCAATTCCCTAGGTCTGTAGCACAATCACTTAAATTCAAATTTTGAACTAAAAACTTCAACTCATTTGCTTTAATGATTAAAGACTCTTCTATGCACGCTTTAATTAAAATATGCTTTGACAAAGTATTTTATCATATTCAGACAATAATTACCACAAAAAAATTACATAAGGAAATCTATTGTGCACCCTGCTTATTCTATGTAGCAAAAAGGTAAATAAGAAATTGCAGCCTAGACTTCCGGTCAAGATGGAGGCATAGGTAAACATGCCTCACTTCCTCGCACAACCACATCAGATTACAAATAAATTACAGAACAACTATCACTTAGAACCTTCCAAAATCTAGTTGAATGGGAGTGCAACAAATACAGAACTAAAGAAACCACATTCATCTAGACTGGTAGGAGACACAGAGACACAGAACAAGCTAGTCCCACACCCATGTGTGGTGAATAAAAATAAGAGACAGATATCTCAGGAACTAGGGGACCCAGCCCCATATCAGGCCCCCCAGCACAGGGTTCCAGTGCCAGGAAGATAAACCCCCATAACTTCTGGCTATAAAAACCTGTGAGGTACGATTTGGTGAAAGGAACTACTAGAGTCCCAAGCAGTTCTTAAAGAACCTACACATGGACTTACTCAATTCACTCCCTCTAAGCTCCAGGACCAGGATACCAGCTTGAAAGGCACCAGTAGCATAAGGGGAAGAAAGGAAGCATCTGGCATCAGGGAGAGAGCTGGGGAGAGACCACTGTTCCTTTTCTGAGCCTTCCTCCAGTAGAGCCACAGAGCCAGGAGGTGGGTGCCATATCTGAGACTCCATCAACCTGGCTCATATTCTTTGCTCCACCCTGGGGAATCCTTAAGGCTCTATCCCACCCAATTTACAGCCCACTCAAATTGGTAACAATGGCTTTTCCATAGGAATAGCTGGTCTCAGATTAGGCTTCATATCTTCCTAAATCCTCTGAAACAATCAACAACCAGCCTTAGTGAACCCCCAGCTCCCATATTTCTGGCTAAGTGGCCCCAGGCCCAGCCTAGCAGCAGCCAGCTTTGGATCACATTTGGCTTTGCCTGGGAACCTCCAGGCCCAACACAAGTAGCAGCCATCTGCAGACTGCTTTGTGGCTCATGTTGGGTGGCCCTGGGTGGAACACAGGTTGGGGCTGACCCTGTCCTGCACCAGCCAGGAAAGCCCAGAGTCTGTGCACCCAGTGGGCAGCTAAAGACCACATTGGAGCACTACCACCCTGCCCCTGAACAGCTATCCTCCATGAAGGGTAGCTGTTCAGGGGAAATCCTTGAAGCTGACTGCCCTGGGTAAATCCCTCCCACTGATCTGCCAACAGCAACCAAGGCTCAAATACAGGGGGAAGGTGTACTCAGCCCACACAAAGGTGCCCCTCGAGTACCCAGTTTGGGTAATAGGGGAGGCTGTGCCACTGGACCCTACAGGACACCTACTACATTAGGCCATGCTACCAAGACAGGGAGCCAAAGCAGCTCTTTATAATGTGAAAAAATGTGTATTAGGAGAAGAGGAAAAAAGGAGGAAAGAAGAGAAAAAAAGAATTAAAAGAAAAAGAAAAACAGAAGATGACCTTGATGGAAAAAATATTTTTAAGAAAGATATACTGTGGAAGCAGGGAGAATCCTATAACTAATTGCTGAGGAGGGACCTGCTTTGGGGAGTAGAGGAAGGCCCAGGGATTGGGGCAGGGGGCTGCTCATTCACTCTGAGCATTCGCCATGGACTCGACTCAACTGTGCAAGCTGCTCCCACTTCACCCCCTTGGGGGCTGCTCAAGGATAGGTAGGCATGGATGGTAGAAGGGTTTTTGTTTTTGTTTTTGTCTTTCCCTCCACCTTCTCCCTCACTTTCACAGTGCCCTCCTGCCTGCTCCTGTCAGGACAGGTCAACCATGCACCCCACTCCTCTTTTCTGGCTCCATGTTCCTCCAGTTTGCCTGGTGATCTATTTTGTGTCCTTTTGTGTTTCATTTTCTGTTTTGAGTGTCCTTTTTGCAGGTTTCTGTAGCCAGAAGATCTCCATACTGCTCGGTGTAAATTCCCCTACTCCCTGGGGGAATGCACTACCTTGTTTGGGGGGGGGGGCTTGGGGGTGTTTTTCTGTTTTTCAGTTTTTTTGCCTTTCCCCCCTTTTATTTGGAGGGAATGGGAGGAAGTGGGCACAGGGAGGTGGGGGTGGATTTTGTTTACTTTGTTAGCTCATTTTCAGCAGGTGGGAGTTTTCAATTAGCAATAATCGCGCCTCGGATAAACCTCATTGGCTACGATACTGCCACTGCACAAAGCTAGCAGGTGGGAGTTTTTTAAAAAATATGTGTCATAACATATTTTTGTCATGTCATGACATATCAATGTGTCATTGATTTAAAGTTGTTTTTGGAAAAAAAAAGAAGAGATAGAATCATGGATACAGAAAGAGTTTTGATGGTTATCATATGGGAGGGGATGGGGGAATGAGTGAAGAGGTGAGGGGATTAAGAAGTACAAATAGTTATAGAACAGCCATAGGGAAGTAAAGTACAGGATAGGAAATGGAGTAGCCAGAGAACTTATACACATGACCCATGGACATGAACAATGGTGGGGGGATTGCCTGAGGGAGTGGGGGTGCTTGTGGGGGGGAAAGGGGAAAAATTGGAACAAGTATAACAGCATAATTAATAAAATATAATTTAAAAGAAAAACTGCAGCCTATGGGAGTTATTTGGAAGGAAAACATAGGAAAATGGATGCATTCTAATAATTTATGCAAGTCCAGTGGTGACACACTCCCCATTCTCACTCATTCATTTGGAGGAGTATTGAGAGGTAACTAATATAATGAATCTGTATTTGCTTTATTTTAGTAAGTAAATACTGGCTTTATGCCTGATATAAAAGGAATTTAAGATGTCAGGTGATAAGTGGTGATTTTTTAAAGGTTTTATTTATTTACTTTTAGAGAGAGGGGAAGGGAGGGAGAAAGAGAGGGAGAGAACGTCAGTATATGAGAGAAACATTGATCAGTTGCCTCTCACATGCCCCTGACTGAGGACCTGGCTTGCAACTCAGGCCTGTGCCCTGACTGGGAATCTAACTGGCAACCCTTTGGTTCACAGGCCAGCACTCAATCCGCTGAGCCACACCAGCCAGGGTAGAAGTGATGATCTTTAAACTGGTTACCAAGAAACTGAAAGCTGATTCCTAAGATGATAAGCCCAATTAAAAGTCTGTGCTTTTTGGAGTGAGTAAAAACATAATTAATTGCAATAGAATAATTTTGGCTTACAGAAATTTAATCACTTTCTCAGTAAATGGCTCTAAAGTCAGAATAAATAACATTAACCTACTTCACTCAATTTTTATGGGTATTAATTAATTGATTTAAAGGGTTTCAGAAGTTTTATAAAGAAGTGATCTAGGAATCAGGAAACCTACATTTAGTCCAGACTCTGTCATCAAAAACTGTGTGGCCTACAGTGATTTATTTTACTTCTCTGGTGCTCAGTTTCTCCATCCATAAAATTAAGAGGAATTAGGCCAGAAAATCTCTATACTTTGGGTTTAACATTCTAATACTCTACTCAACATTATTATATTCCTTTTTAGTAACTTAAAACAGCAATAATTGACTTTTGGTTTCCCTAAAATTGGGTTTTTGGAAAATTTTCCAAAATGTCCCACTGTTCCCCAGACACAGTCACTTAAGCATACTGATCCCAACTAAACTGTCCAAATATGAATAGGGACAAATATAATACAGATACAGAAAATAGGAAAAAATAGTCTTTAGATTTTTTAGAGTTTTAAGTAAGTAAATGTAAGCCATTTATTAGTAATTGCAGATCCATACTTCCTTCTTCCAATCTTTTTTTCCCCATACTTCTCTTTTCCAAGGGTTTTATGACTTTGCTTCTTCTCTAAAATGAATTTGGGGCTATTTCTAAAAGGAGTTGAGAAGAGATGTTTTAAAAGGAAAATGACATGTGGAAAGGAAGAAAAACAGAACACTAAATTATATGTATCATATAATCTCAACTATACTAGCAAGTAATGTATATAATAGATTGGATGGCCATATATCAAAGGGTTAACAAGCTGCTCTTTTTCTGATGAATAAAGGCAATAATTTTTTAATTTTAAAATTTTAGATTAAAATTGTTTTAATTAAGTTTATTGAGAGGACACTGGTCAATAAGATGATATAGTTTTCAGGTGTACATTTCTATAACACATCCTCCGTGTATTGCATTGTTGTGCCCACCACCCAAAGTCAAGTCTCCTTCCATCACCACTTATCCCTCCTATACCCACTTCTACTCTCACCACCTTCCCGTTGTTAACCATGACACTGTTGTCTGTGTCTATGAGGTTTTGTTTTTCTTGTTTTTTTACTTGTTACTTTCAGTTTTAAATCCCACGTATGAGTAAAATCTTAAGGTTCATAATTTTTCTTTCTGACTTATTTGTATTAGCATGGTATTCTCAAGATCTATCCATGTTGTCACAAGTGGCAGTATTTCATCTTTTCTTATGGCTGAGGAGTAAGTATTCTGTTGTATATATGTACTGCCTCTTCTTTATACAATTATGTAGCAAAGGACAATTCAGTGGTTTCTATGTCTTGGCCTGTATGAATAATGATGCAATAAACAAGACTGCACATATCTTTGCAAATAAATGCTTTCAATGTATTGTTTCTGGTCTTATGTTTAAACTTCTAATCTATTTTGTGTTGGTTTTTGCATATTATATGAGTCCAATTTAATTCTTTTGTATGTGGATATCTACTTTTTCCAGCACCATTAGTTAAACAGACTATTCTTTCCTCATTGTGTATTCTTGGCACTCTTGTGGACTGTACATTTGTGGGTTTATTTCTAGGTTTTCTCATCTGTTCCATTGGTCTATATGTTTGTTTTTATGCCAGTGTCATACTATTTTAATTACTGTCATTTGGTAATATATTTTGAAATCAGTAAGTGTCATACCTCCAACTTTTTTATTCTTTCTCAAAAATTTTCTGGCTATTTGGAGTCTGTGGTGTTTTCATATGAATTTGAGAATATTTTTTCCATTTTGGTAAAAAAAAACACCATTAAGATTTTGAGAAGGATTGCATTGAACCTATAAATCACTTTGGGTAGTATGGACATTTTTGTAAGATGGCCTCAATGATCTATGCCTAGTAGCATTAATCCACTTGTATAAATCACCTTTCCTTGAGTGTGAGCGGCATCTACTGAATCAGTTCTAATGACAGAATTTGGCAAAAGTTGTATGATGTCACTTCCAAGATTAGGTTACAAGAAGACTCTGGCTTTTGTCTAGCTCGCTCTCTCTGTCTCTGTCTCTGTCTCTGTCTCTCTCTGTCTCTCTCTCTCTCTCTCTGCCTGTCCTATGGAAAGGCCCACATGGAAAGGAGCTGAGGGATGCTTCTGGACAACAGTCTTGGAGAAACTGAGGCCCTCAGCCAACATCCTGTGAGGACCCGAATTCTTTTAACAACCAAATGAATGTGCTTGGAAGCAGAGACTCTCAGCTGAGTCTTAGGATTGTAATGTGTGAGAGACTCTGAGCCAGACTGGCTGTGCCCAGACTTCTGACACACAAAAACTGAGGTAATAAATGTTCTAAGCCACTGAGTTGTGCAGCAAATTATTACATGGAAAGAGATAAGTAATACAGTAACCAATCCCCTTTTCCGATTGACATTCTCTGTGAGACTATGCCAGTTCTCCCTGCTTGGGGCCACTCATTCCTCATTACCGGTCGCCCCCCAACACAAACTCTTTTTATCCTGCTTAGGCTCTGATACCACCACCATGCTACTCCATCAAAGAATATCCTTGTCAACCCCTTCAGTCTCTGACTTCCCACACCAGGTTGCCCATCCAGGAGACTCTTTCATCAAGCTGCTTACATTCTGGTCCCTTGGTGTCCACAGGGACACCCTTTTCACTCTGATTGGTCTTTGACATCCCAATCTAGGCCCGCCCCCCCATTCCCCACTAAGGTAGGCAAGGATGCTTACCTTCTCTGCCTTACCTAGTAGGTTTACAATGGAATTTTTTAGGAAGGAAAGGGAGGACAGGGTATGTGTGTTAATTTTAACATGTATATTGCCAAATTACCCTCTAAAAGTCTTATATCAATTTATGTTCTTCTCTCTCTCTCCCTCCCTCTCTGTGTCTCTCTCCTTTCCTTGTTTTACAGGGTGCTGGTTGGTTTTTCTTTCCTACTATTATTTCTAGGTCTCATTCCAATGAAATGCCAAATAGTCTAATTCTTTTTTAAAAAAACATCTGCTGGGTTTCTCTGTAGTACTGGCATATCTAAGTAGACAGCATTTTTCCCTTAAAATGTAAATCCTGTCCTTCACTCTCACTGATAGAAATGAATTTATATCCTTGGTCAGTGGGTTGTAATATAGAGTTATGAAGGAGAAAAAAAGAAAGTATTTCTTTAAAGAGAGTAGTAGTATGTTTTCCAACAGTTCATGACAAGAATAAACATTGCAATTGTAGAGTTATAGGAGCTTTTTAAAAAAGAGTTACACTGCTCTTTGTTAAGCTCTGAATTAATATACTTGTCTATCTAGCCAAGAAGTGGCAAATTCTTTCTCAGCCCATATTTTAGCTTTTGGGTTACAATTTGTGTACATATGCGTATTTAATCTATCTGAAGCTCTGGCTAGCCTGGCATTATGTCTGTTTCTTAGAGCACTTCATGAAATTCTATTAATTTATCTAGTCCTTACAATAGAATTAAGAGTGTAATATTTCCGTGAAGGACAAATACCATATGATCTCACCTTTAATGGAAACATAATCAACAAAAGAAAAAAAAGCAAAAAATATATAACCAGAGACACTGAAAGTAAGAACAATCTGACAGTAACCAGAGGGGAGGTGGGAGGGGACAGTGGGGAGAAAGGTTTTCAGGAACACATGGACAAAACCAAGGGGAAGGGTGGCAGCAAGGGAGGGAAGGAGTTTTGCCTGGGGTGGGAGGAGTGATGGGGGGGAAATTCAGACAGTTGTAATCGAACAGCAATAAAATAATTTTTAAAAAGAGTGTGATATTTCTGTACCTTTATTTAAAAAGTGAAATAAGTCAGGCAGTGAAAGACAAATACCATATGACCTCATCTTTAACAGGAACCTAAACAACAAAACAAACAAACAAAATAGAACCAAAGACACTGAAATAGAGAACAGGCTGACAGTAACCAGAGGGGAGAGGGGAGGGAATTTCAGGGGAAAAGGAGAAGTGTTTACAGGAACAAGTATAAAGGACACATGAACAAAAACAAGAGGGGGTGGAAATGGGAGGGAGGTGGGGAGGGCTGGGGGGTGGGCTGGGATGGAAGTAGAAGGCAGAAAACTGTACTTGAACAACAATTAAATTTTTTTTTAATCACAGGGGAAAAACAAACCTGTAAGAGTGTCACTTTACTCAAGGTCACACAGCTAGTTAGTGACAAAACTGGGGCTGGAACTCAAGTCTTCTAGACCCTGAACTCTTTTCATGTCATTGCACTTTCTCTCTGAAGTGTTCTTGAAGGTTTGAGCTCCTCTTCCAAACTGGAACCTGAATATATAGCAACTTCTGCCCAGGCTGGCAGACACTATCTGGCCAGGTCAACTCATCTCCTTAACTGTAGAATATTATGCTAAGTGAAATAAGCCAGTTAGTGAAAGACAAATACCATATGATCTCACCTATAAGAGGAATCTAATGAACAAAATAGAACCGTAGGCATGGAAACATGGAATAGAATGACAGTGGCCAGAGGGGAGGGGGAAGAAGATAATGGTGGAAAGAAAGGGAAGGCACTAGTCAAAGAACATGTGTAAATAACCCACAGACATGGACAACAGTGTGGGAATTGACTGTGGGAGCAGGGATGGGCAGGGCAGAGGAGGGCAAAGAGGGGGAAATTGGGACAACTGTAATAGAATGACAATTGAAAAAATGATTTTAAAAAGAAGTGATTTGTACTTGGATTTACCTGCACCTCTTTGTGGCACCATTAAAATAGTTTTTTAAATGTCTTGAGGACACTGAGATTGTTACTCTTAGTGGAAAAATACAAATAAAAATAAATTGGTATATTAAGCAAAAAAAAAATCTAAAACCTTCATCAGTAATACCATGTTGGGGGCTGGTTCTACTGTTGAGTGGTGAATTCAATTTAAGAAGATAAATCACTTACACAAACTTAATGTTCTTCAAAGGGGGCTGGTTAAATTGCAGTACAAGGAAACATAGATGTTTAAAAAGAATAAAGTAAATCAATGTAAAGAGTGATTTTCAAGGTTTAAGTGAAAACAATTGCAGGCAAAAATTCGTGTAATAGTATCCTATCATTTGTGAGATTATATACACACATATATTTGTATATGTATAGGATAATAGAATATCTTCAGAAAGATACACAAAAATTAGAATAGTGGATGCTTCTGGGAAGGACAAATGGGTGACAGTGGTGGGAAGGAGACTGACTTTTTACTGTGTATCTCTTTATACCATTTCTTTATGCCATCTGAATTTTCACCATGTGCCTATATTGTCTACCAATATTTTTAGTTATACAGTGTTTATAATTTTTAAAGTATTTTTAAATTATTTATTTATTTATTTTTACAGAGAGGGGATGGGAGGGAGAAACAGGGAGAGAAACATCAATGTGTGGTTTGGTTGCCTCTCAGATGCCTCCAACGAGGACCTGGCCCCAACCCAGGCATGTGCCCTGACTGGGAATTGAACCAGCAACCTTTCAGTTTGTAGGCCAGTATTCAGTCCACTGAGCCACACCAGCCAAGGCTAAAGTGCTAAAGTGTGTGTGTGTGACTGTGTGTGTGTGTGTGTATAAAATTTTATTTAATGTACAGTGAGTCTTGTACCATTAGAGACGTTCAAACTGGTTTTTGCCCCCAACCTACTTTTCAGCTTCTCCTCTCTCCATTTCCTGCATGCTCCAGCCACACTTTAGAAAGGATTGACCTGCACTCTTTCTCTCTCCTGCCAGCTGGGCCTCCAGCTCCACTCTTTTGCTCCCTTCTAATTAATGTAACTAGGCATTGTGTCCCATAATTACAGGGTTTGTCAGTGAAATCATAGTTGCCTCCCTTGTGACAATGACATTTTAGCTCCATCAATCTCCCCAGAGTCTGAAGTCTGGGAGCTTCTGTGAGCCAACAAAATTCCCAGGATTATTAAGTTGTCTCTTTGCTCTCAACCCAGTTTCATGCATGCAAGTAAATGAGCAGATTCTCAATTCACATTATTATATACACCATACTTATGATTCTTTGGAGATGAAATGACAATCAAATGTATGTTTTTAAGGCTTTACCAAGGTATAACTTACATATTACAAAATCCAGCACTGAATGCATATAGTTTGTGAATTTTAGTAAATGCATAGAGTTATGTAAACTCAAGTGTATTTTTTAATGATGACCTTAAGAATATAATTTAAAATATCCTGGATCATAATAGGTTTCTGGTATTTCTTAGTTTCTCTATTCTGACCTCAATTTATAAATCTGTTCCCTGCCCTAGCCTTTAATGTAAGACTCCTCATTCTATTGTTCCTTAAAACTATAGCGTATTGGAATTAGAAGGGCCCTTAGAAATTAACTAGAGATGGACAACTGAGAGCCACATAGGGCACATGATTTTCTTAAAGTCATATAACAGATAAATAGCAGAGTCAAGGTTAAAATCCAGGATTATTGTTGTTAGCCCAGTAAACTTCCCACTATAGCACAAAGCCTCTTCTCTTAAGCATTGCTAGTGTCTTTGAAATCAATAAATCAACCACCATCAATCAATTTTCCCAGATACAGATAAAGAGTTTATGGGGTAAGATGGACTCAGGTTGAGAGTGGGTCCAGAGAACAGAGAGGAAATAAAAACTCTTTTCTTCACAATCCTTCTGGATGAATTTCTTTCTTAGCATTTATCACAATTAACCAACAAGATAAGTACTTTTCTGTCCAGAGAAAGACTTTATGGTTGCTAGTCAATAGTATCAATCATTATTCTTATTACTCTTATTTTATTGCATTTTCTACAGCATATGTTAGTTAGCAGGATGTGAAAGTGGTATGAAACAGCAGATAAAACCAGATAGGCACTCCTTCCTGCTTTTTCAAAAATTACACTAATATAGACTCCATTCCCCACAGATTTGAGCAGGAAGAGCAATTTAGCTTCTTGTCTTGTTTTTCTAGCAACTGATCTATAACAAACAACTGGTGATAAGGAGAGAAGTACACTTCATATTTTTGTGTGAACAAAACTGAAATGTTCCCTCCCACCAGTTATAGTGATGCTTGGTGTCACCATATTAGGAAGGAGCAGGCCAACAATAGTTTTGAGGTATTGAATATGACAGTTTGAATTTAATGAGAAAATTCTAAAATGTTCAGATGGAATCATTGTCAATTATTTTCGTATTTTTTATTAGAAATCATACTTCCTCCTGAAAAATAGTATCTTTTTCCCCTAGTAATTCCCATCTACTAATGTATCCTGGGACAAAGCAGAGATTTATGTACAAAGATTTTATCATAATCTTTATGAGCATGAAATATTGGAAATAATTAGAAGCAATTGGAGGTGATTAGTAAAATATGACAATTGCATAAAAGGCAATTTTATGCAGCCATTAAAATTACCTTTCCAAATTTTTTTATTTTTGACAGCTTTACTGAGATACAATTTATATACCATAAATTTCACTGGTTTAAAGTGTAAATCCAAAGCTATTTAATACATTTATAGAGTGGTGGAACTATCATGTAACCCAATTTCCAAACATTTTCATTACTCCAAAAAGGCACTTATACCTATCAGCAGTCCCTGTCCATACTCCCAAACTATAAATTGATAAGAAAGATACAAACAAACTCAAAAAGACAATTGGACAAAAGGAAGGCAATCACAGAAGAGGACATGCAAATCACTTCTGTATATAAATGAAAACATGTTCAATTTTACAAGTGATAAAGGAAATAGAAATCAACAGGTAGGCAAAAATGAAAAGATTGATAGCACCTGGTACTAGTAAGGGTATGGAAAAACAGGCATGCTCAGACATAGTTGGTAGGAGTATGAACTCTTTTTGGAAAATAATCTGGCACCATTTATTTACTTTTTTTAAGAATTATTTATTTATCTTTAGAGGGTAAGGGAAGGAGAGAGGGAGAGAAATATCAATGTATGGTTGCCTCTCATGTGTCCCCTGCTGGGAACTGGCCTGCAACCTAGGCATGTACCTGACTGGGAATTGAACTGCACTCCTCTGGTTTGCAGGCCGGCGCTCAATCCACTGAGCTACACCAGCCTGGGCTGTTTACTTTTTAAATATCACATTCCACTGGGACCAGCAACTCAATTTTAAAAGTCTATCCTACAGACATTTAAAGACTGATAGGTAAGGATATGGGGACAAAAATGATTTCTGTAGGTGTTACATCTGCAGAGCAATGCGTGTAGTATGATCCCATCTATGGGCCATGCACTGCAGGTAATATTTGCACTCTCCACAGGGGAAGCTGGGGCTCACAGAAGTGAAGTGACTTGTTTTGGTTCTTACACACAGCTACCAAGTGGCAGAGCTAGATTCATACCCAGGTCCATCTGGGGCTAATCTTTTGGAACATCATTTTTAAGATGCAAAGTGAACTCATGTCTCGATGAAAAGGTTGGAAGTTTGTGAGACTGGAATTCAGTTATAGAATAGTTTGTGGGGGACTGGGTTGTAGGAAACATATAAAATTCATTTATTCATTCATCCAAGAGATATTTATTGGCACTTCTGATGTGACAGGCAGTTTAAATCACTGAGGGATTTATCAATGAATGAAACAAAGAAAAATCTCTGCCCTTTTGAAATTTACATTAGGGGAGTGAAGCAGACAATTGACAATGTATATGAGAGGCCTTTCCATAAAGTATCCAGCCATGTACTATGGAAAATAGGGACATTTATGAAAGAAGGTACAAGATACAGAAACGTTGCACATGTGACAACAACACCTCGTCCCCTTCAAAGTTATGACCTTCTTGAGGAAATCTGGTTCATTGGTAGTTTTTTGAATCAAGTCATTAGTAACTGCAGCACCATGTTCCTTCTGCTCTGGCAGCAGAAGCTGAGTAACAGATTTTGCCACAACATGTTTCATGCCAAGACCCTGCATCAAAATCTCAGACACAGTAGCTTTTGGAATCCACAGCTCAGTTTCTAGTTATTGCACTGTGAGTCCTGAATCTTTGTTGATCACTGCCCATACACATTCAACATTCTTAGCTGTTCTGCTTGTTGCAGGCCTTCCAGAATATGGATCACTTTCAACTGATTCTCGACCATCTTTGAAGCATTTGTTCCACACTCATTGTATCATCCCTTAAAGCCTTCCTAATCATCCAAATAGTTTCCACGGAAGAATGTTCAAGCTTACTGCAAAATTTGATGCACATTTGCTGCTCTACTCGCTCAGTCATTTTGAATGTGATGGCCACACAATACACATGCTCACTCAAGGGCACATACCATCCCCACTGACCAGTACAGTAACGTCATCATTGTTCACGCATGCACATTCCAGTCCACTCTCCTTGGCTGCAAGGTTGTATTGATGTTGCAGAATCCATTCTCATTATATTAACAATGGCTTCACTTTTTCCAAACAGATCTCTTATAATGTGAGATGATGAATAGAGCTATGGAGGAAAATTAAGTAGGACAGGGGATGAGGTACTAGAGGGTGCATTAAAATTTTAGAAATAGTTTCCAGAAAAGGACTCACTGAGAAGGAAATATTTAAGTAAATACCTGAAGAATGTGAGAGGAGAGCCATGCAGATATCTGGGGGAAGAACATTTTAGCAGAGGGAACAGTAAGTGCAAAGGACCTGTGGTAAGAACCTATCATGGTCAAGGAGGAGCAAGGAGGCTTATGGGCTGGGACTGAGAGAAGGACAGGAAAAGTAGTAGATAATGAGGTCAGAGAGGGACTTGGGAGCCATGATTTTACCTTATCCTCAGAAAAAGAGGGGAGCCACTGGAGAGTTATAAAAAGAGTGATGTGATCTGAAGTACATTTTGAGAGCATCACTGTGGCTGTTGTGTTTAAAATTAACTGTAGGGCCCTGACCAGGTGGCTCAGTTGGTTGGAGCATTGTCCTGTACACCAAAAGGTTGTGGATTTGATTCCCAGTCAGAGCACATAGCTAGGTTGCAGGTTCAATCAATTGAACCTGGGCAGGAATTGGGTCGAGGTGGACAAATGGGGTGGAGAATAGGGTACATCTGTAATTGTGTCAATAATAAAAACTTTTTAAATAAAATAAAAAGACACTATTGGAATAGTCAAAGTAAGAAGTTATGGTGTTTCAGACTAATTTGGGAAGTGGCAGAGGATATGGAATAAAGTGGAAAGATAAAAATATTTAGGAAGTAGAATCAGAAACCTCTAATAAGGAACTAAAAGAAGAAGGTCTTTGATAAGAAATATGGGGTTATCTGGCTGACTGCTGCTAGGAGGTCAAGTGAACGAGGACTGAAAAATGTCTATTAAAATTTAGTGACAGGGAAGTAATTGGACATCTTGTCAAGAGCATTTCCAAGAAATAGAGATGGTGAAAGGCAACCTGGAGTGCACTGACCAATGAGTGCAGTCTGAGGAAGTGGAGGCCACTTTGTGTATTTACCATGCATCTGACACTTAGTAGGCTCTCAATATGTGCCACTCTCTGCCCTCCCTTCCCTGTGTTAATGAGGTTGCACAACTGCAATGGTATTGCTAATTAAATAAACTCTAGGTAAAGGAAAAAATGTGAAATTAAAATAGTACCATAAGTAGTTAAATATTTACTATTCCTTTGATATCAGATTTCTTAAGGTAAAACATTAAATTCAAAAATTAATGAGGAAAACAGCTGGTACTGAATATTCAAGCTCCCAGAGGAACACATTAATGAATCATTTTTAAAGCAGGACAGTTTCACACTTAATCTGTTCAAAGAATAGGAACACAGTCATTTCTCAATTATCGCTTTATAAAATGAATATAAATTTGGGATTAGTCTGCTCCCAAAATGGAAATGTCCTTTTACCATTATAATAATAAATGTTTGCTGTAAGAAATCCAGGCATTAACCTAGTATGTAAAGAAAAAAGATGATACAGAGTTTCAGTTTGGCAAGATGAAATGTGTTCTGTGAGTAAATGGTGGTCATAGTTGCCTAGCAATGTGAATGTGCTTAATGCCAATCAACTGTACACTTAAAAAGAGGGATTTCGGGAGGTGAGAAAGGACAATGGATAAATGGTGATAGAAAAGGGCATGACTTGGGGTGGTGAACACACAATACAATATACAGATGATGTATCATTAAATAGCACACCTGAAACCTATAAAATGTTACTAATCAATGTCACCCCAATAAATTCAATAATTTTTAATTGTGCACTGAAAATGGTTAAAATAGTAAATTCTATGGTATGCATATTTTGGCTACAATTTTAAAAATCAACAAATTTTAGGACTTCCACCTAAGATGGAGGCATAGGTGGAAATACTGTGCCTCCTTGCACAGTCAAGATTAGGGACAACAAAGATTTACAAACAATAACACACCAGAACACAGAAAATTAAACTACGGAAGTCCGACAACCATTCAGTTAGACCAGTAAGAGGGGTGGAGTTGGCAGTCAGTGGAGAGGGAATGCTGTAGGAATGCTGTAGGCAGTGACTGGCAGACCCAGGAGCACCAGAGAGAGTAGATGGCATGGAGCATGCAGACCCTAGACACTTGGGGAGGAGACGAGCAGAGCACGCAGGGCAGTTGGCCAACCTCGGACACACATTTGTGTGCAGATAAACTAGGCAAGAGTGGGCAGTGAAACAGACCGCACAGCCCAGGGCCCCAGTGACAGGAAAAAAAGCCTAAAAACACTGATTGAAAAGGTGCCAGAGGAGACTCTCAGCCTCACAGGAGAGGTCTTTGGGGAGACCCGCAGGGTCCTGGGGCATGCATAGGCCCGCCCACCTGGGAACAGCACCAATGGGGCCCAGTTTGCATGTGGGAGGCAGCAGAAGGGACGCAAATTCGAGAGACCATGGAACACTCGCCATTGTTCCCTCTCTGACCCCACCCCCACAGACAGCGTCACAACCCTACAACTGGGTTGACCCGCCCTGGTGAACACCTAAGGCTCCAACACCCATAGATAACAGGCGCCACCTGACCAAATATGACTCAAACAGAAGAACAGCTCAGAGCCCCAGAGCCAATACTTTTAAGCAAGCAAGAGATGCCAGCCTATCACATGCACAGTTCAAAGCACTGCTAATCAGGATGCTCACAGAATTGGTTGATTTTGGTTGCAAATTAGATGAACAAATGAAGGCGATGATAAGTGAAATGAAGGAAAATTCACAGAGAACCAATAGGGATGGGAAGAAAACTGGGACTCAAATCAATGGAGTGGACCACAAGGAAGAAACAAACAACCAAACAGAAAACAATGAAGAAACAAGAATTCGAAAATATGAGGAGAGGCTTAGGAACCTCCAGGACAGCTTTAAACATTCCAACATCTGAATTATAGGGGTACCAGAAGGGGAAGAGGAAGAGCAACAAGTGGAAAACTTATTTGAATGAATAATAAAGGAGAACTTCTCCAATCTGGCAAAGGAAATAGACTTCCAGGAAGTCCAGGAAGCTCAGAGAGTCCCACAGAAGGTGGACCCAAGGAGGAACACACCAAGGCACATCATAATTACATTAGTCAAGATTAAAATGAAGGGGAGAATTCTAGAAGCAGCAAGAGATAAGGGGATGGTTACCTACAAAGGAGTTCCCATCAGTCTGTCAGCTGATTTCTCAAGAGACCTTACAGGCAAGAAGGGTCTGGAAAGAAGTATTCCAAGTCATGAAACACAAGGACCTACATCCAAGACTGCTCTATCCAGCAAAGCTTTCATTTAGAATGGAAGGGCAGATAAAGTGCTTCTCAGATAAGGTCAAGTTCAAGGAGTTCATCATCACCAAGCCCTTATTATATGAAATGTTAAAAGGACTTATCTAAGAAAAAGAAGATAAAAAACATGCATAGTAAAATGACAGCAAACTCACAATTATTAACAACCACACCTAAAACAAAATCAAAGTAAGGAAACAACTAGAACAGGAACAGAACCACAGAAATGGAGATCACATGGAGGGATAGCAACAGGAGAGTGGGAAGAGGAGAGAGGGGAAATAGTACAGCCAATAAGTAGCAAAGGTGGTAGGTAGAAAATAGACAGGGGGAGGACAAGAATAGTGTGGGAAATGTAGAAGCTAAAGAACTTAAGATGCATGAACACGAACTAAAGGGGGGAATGTGGGTGGGACGGGGTGTGCTGGGTGGAGGGGAATGAAGGGAGGAAATGGGACAACTGTAATGGCATAATCAATAAAATATATTAAAAAATAAAAAATAAACAAATTTTAAAACAAAAAGAAAAAAGGGGTAATTACTCTCTAATTGCACTGCTTAAGTTAACATATAGGGTTTGAATGAATCACTTTATTCATTCATTCAACAAATATTTACCGAATGACTGCTATATGCCAAGCACATGTCTAGGTGCTGAGAATGCATTTGTGAGCAAAACAATGTTCTTCACCTTGTGGAGATTACTTATAATGGGGGACAAATAAAATAAACAAATGAACAGGGAAGTGTATACAAAGGTAGGCGAAAGTAAGTTTACAGTTGTAAGTACACAAAAGAGAGCTTATTATTGTATTATTATTTATTAATCAATGTGTTGTTTACTTCTATTATTTCCATATGAAGAACTGTAAACCTACTCTTTACCACCCCTGTATTATATCAGATGATGAGACATCATATAGAAAAATTAGGCAGAGAAGAGAGATTATGAGTAATGGGGAGGCTGTAAATTTATAAAAGGAAGGCCTCACTGATAAAGTGGCATATGAGCAGAGACCAGAAAAAAATGACAGAGTGAATCATGTAGGTACCCGAAAGAAGAGTGTTCCAAGCAGGAGGAATAGCCAAGGCCAAAGTCCCAAAGCAGAAGCAGGTTTGGCATGTGCAAGGAACAACAAAAAAGCCAGAGTGGCTGAGATGGAATAAATGGGGGTAGTGGAGTAGAAAAGGTCAGAGGCATATAGAAGAACAGAGATGTTGGTCTCTGAAGGCCATAGAAAGGACTTTGGATTTTACTCTGAGGATGGGAACCATTGGAGAGTTTTAGTTTTGAGCACAGGAGGGACCTGATGTGATTTCCTTTTAAAAGGATCGCTTTGGCTGCTGAGTTGGGATTAGATTGAAAGAGGGCAAGGCAGGATGCAGAGTGAAAAATTAGGAGGCTATCACAATAATCCAGGTGAGAAATGATGGTGGCTGAGGCCAGGGTGGTGGCAATAATGATGGTGAGAAGTGCTCACACTCTGTACATATGTGGAAGGTAGAGCCAACGGCATTTGCTAGGGGCCTGGATGTGAACAGGAGTAGATTTAGGCTTTGTGTGGCCTGGAGGTTATACAATTTGTGGTGCTGTCTGTTAGGAAAAAGGATACAAAATTAGGTACAAAAATGAGTATTTATTTAAAATGAGAAAAGAAATCGCAATATATTACAAATATTTTATTTATTTTTCAATTACAGTTTACATTCAATGTTATTTTTCTTTAGTTTATGGTGTACAGCATAATAGTTACACAGTCATATACTTTACAAAGTATAGCCCCAGCTGGTGTAGATTGGTGGATTGAGCACAGGCTGCGAACCAAAGGGTTGTTGATTCGATTCCCAGTTGCAGGCCGGGTCCCCAGTGGGAGCCACAAGAGAGACAGCCACATATTGATGTTTCTCTCCCTCTCTTTCTCCTTCCCTTCCCCTCTCTTTAAAAATAAATAAATAAAATCTTTTAAAAAATAAAAATAACAAAGTGTTCCCCCTGATATTTCCAGTACCCATCTCACACTGCACATAGTTATTACACTATTACTGACTATATTCCCTATGCTGTGCTTTACATCCCCATGACTCCTGTAACTACCAATCCCTACTACTTGATCCCTTCACCTTTTCCACCCAGTCCCCCAATCCCTCTCCATTCTGGTAACTATCAGTCTGTTCTCTGGATCTACAAGTCTGTTTCTGTTTTGTTTGTTCATTTTATTGTTCATTAGATTCCACATATAAGTGAGATCACATGGTATTTGTCATTCTCTGCCTTATTTCACTTAGCATAATACTTTCCAGGCCCATTCATACTGTTGCAAAAGGTAAGATTTCCTTCTTTTTTATAGCTGAGTAGCATTCCATTGTGCAAATTGTAACAGTCTTTAAAATATTTATCTTCTTACAGAGAGGGGAAGGGAGGGAGAAAGAGAAGGACAGAAACTCAATGTGTAAGAGAATCATCAATTGGTTGCCTCTTGCACACATCCAACTGGGGACCTGGCCCACAACCCAGGCATGTGCCCTGACTGTGAATCAAACCAGCAACCTTTCAGTTCACAGACTGGCACTCAATCCACTGAGCAACACCAGTCAGGATGTAACAGTTTTTATTTACTCATATACTGATCCGTACTTGGGCTGCTTTCAAATCTCAGCTATTGCAAATAATGCTACAATGAACACAGGAGTGCGCTCTTTTTGGTGGGGGATATCAGTATTTTGGGTTTCTTCACGTATATTCCTAGAAGTAGAATCTCTGGGACATAAGGTAATTACATTTTTAATTTTTTGAGGAAACGCCATCCTTTTTTTTCACAGTGGCTGCATCAATCTGTGTTCCCACCAACAATGCACAAGGGTTTCTTTTTTTACATATCATTGCCAACATTTGTTGTTTGTTGATGTATTGATGATAGCCATTCTAACAGGTGTGAGGTGATATCTCATTGTGGTTATAATTTGCATTTTCCTGATGATTAGTGACATTGAGCATTTTTCCATATGTCTATAGGCCATCTGTGTGTCCTCTTTAGAAAAGTATCTGTTCAGGTCCATTGCTCATTTTTTTAAAAATTGGATTGTTTGTTTTTTTGGTGTTGCGTTGTTTGAGTTCTTCATAAATTCTGGATATTAACCCGTTATTACATGTATTATTGGTGAATATGTTCTCCCATTCAGTGAGTTGTCATTTCATTTTCAATGTTTTTTTATGTTAAAATTTTTAAAATATTTTATTGATTTTGCCATTGCAGTTGTCCCATTTGCCCCCTTCATTCCCCTCCACCCTGCACACCCCCTCCCACCCACGCTCCACCTCTTTAGTTCATGTCCATGTGTCATAAGTTCTTTAGCTTCTACATTTCCCACACTACTCTTGTCCTCTCCCTGTCTATTTTCTCCCCACCACCTATGCTACTTATTCTCTGTACCTTCACCCCACCTTCTCCTCCCACTCCCCTGTTGCTAACCTTCCACATGACCTCCATTTCTGTGGCTCTGCTCCTGTTTTAGGTAACTGCTTAGTCTGCTTTTGTTTTAGTTGTGGATGTTGATAACTATGAGTTTGCTGTCATTTTACTAGACATATTTTTTTTCTTCTTTTTCTTAGATAAGTCCCTTTAACATTTCATATAATAGGGGCTCAGTGATGGTGAACTCCTTGAACTTGACCTTATCTGAGAAGCACTTTATCTGCCCTTCCATTATGAATGAAAGTTTTGCTGGATAGAGCAGTCTTGGATGTAGGTCCTTGCCTTTCATGACTTGGAATACTTCTTTCCAGCCCCTTCTTGCCTGTAAGGTCTCTTTTGAGAAATCAGCTGACAGTCTGATGGGAACTCCTTTGTAG